>JARYGA010040338.1:0-19691 GCA_030545235.1 Helianthus tuberosus | reverse complement strand
CCATTCTTTTGGAATTTTGAAGCCGGGTTTCAGCACATAACATCCATTAGCATCAAAGTGTACTGAGAACTGCTTGTCACAAATTTGAGAAACACTAAGAAGATTGTGATCAAGTTGTTGCACAAAGTTGATCTTGTCAAAGCTAACAACCCCGTTGGAAATCATTCCTTCACCGGTTATATATCCGCCCTTATCTCCAGCAAAAGCAACATAACCTCCTCTAATAGATTTGACGTCGTAGAGAAGCTTCATGTCGCCTGTCATGTGCCTGGATGCCCCACTATCAACAATCCAATGACTACTGATAGTTCCTCCTGGAACACCCTGCACATTAACTCAATCGATTAGTTGGAGATGGGGACCCAAGCCATTGTGGTCTTGGGTCTTCCATTTTTATCAACAACAATAACTTCCACTTTTTGATGATTCGGAAATTGTGATGGCCCCCCTGATTCAATAACCGTTTTTGGTTTCCAAGTATGTTTTGTTATACCAGTTTGATTGTTTGAAGTTTTTGAAAACTTTGAATTATCTGGTTTAACTGAAACAGATGGTTTGTGACCCACATCGGTTTTAATTGCTTTTTCAATTTTCTTGACCTGTTGGCGTTTCTGTTTCTTTTCCCTTTCTCTTATGAGTCGGGGATCTTGATTTACAGAAACAGATCGCTTGCGGTCAATGTGGTCACGGGGATCATCAACTATGCCTTTTTGTTTATGAAGATACGGGCAATTTCGAACAATATGCCCGATTGTTCCACATTCAAAACATGATCTTCGTTCAACAAACCCCGAAGTATCATGTGGTCGTCTTGCCGATGATGAACTTTGTGATCCCGAGGTACTAGGTTTTGAACAACTTGGTTCATTCCTTTTCATCACAGTTGCTTTTTGGACAAAATCTAAATTAGATTGATTTGCAAATTTTTCAATTTTGTCCGTTCCCTTCGATTTCACAAAGTTCACATTCTTCTTCTTCTGATTCGGCTTCTTTTGATTTTGAGTCAGTGCCTTACCCTTTGTTTTGGTATGGTTTTGCTGTTTTGGCACTGTTGGTAATTTCTTGTTCCCAAATTGTTTTCTAACTTCAGCCTTTGGGATAGGAGGACACTGTGTGACAGTAACATGTTGTCCTGTCTTTCCCAAAAACTTACTTGTAGAATTTTCAAAGACTTTACTGATTAAAGATTGATTAACATTTTTAATAGGAAAATCTTTGTCTGAATAGATCTTATCATCACCAACAAGAGTGTACAGCAAATCCACACTCTCCGACTCTTTTGCTGATGTGGACTCGGTTGGAACAGTCTTAGCAGGTTTTGTGGGAGGATCACATAGGATATGATTCTCAAGAGGTATGTCCTCTTCTTTGATCACTGCATCAGACTTTTCCGAATCAGTATCATCAGACTCATCATCAGAAGAATCAACATCCTCAACCACAACTGGAGGATCCTGATTCTGTTCAGCAGTTACAAATGTATCTGCTGACACATCTGAATCTGACGATACTTCTTTCTTGTATCCGAGCCCTGCTGCAAATTCCTCAACGTCCATAGGAACAGATGGCTCAAAGTGAGTCCTATACTCCTCATCAGGCAGAGCATCAAAATTGTTTCTCACTGGTGGTGGACATTTCTTGTAACCTATGCATGTGACATCCTTTTTCTCTTTCTGAACATCAATGATGTGATCCAACACATAGCTAGAACTCAAATAACTGTCTAACTTGAGTCGGATCGCCTCACTTTCAGTTTTAACACAAGCCATTTCTTTTTGCATTACCTCAAGACGAGTGATATACAAATTAATGTCCGTTTGTTTTCTGGAAACCATTTTAGTTAACTCTGTTTTATCTTTCTTCAATGTTTCAATCATTGATTTATATCCCTTTTCATGGTTTTCATAAAACATATTGGCTTCAGTGCACTTTGAAATATCAACTGTCAATTTCTGATTATGAATAAATGTCACATCATATTTCTCTTGCAAAGCCTCGTGTTCGCTTTGCAATTCACACCACCTATCATTCACAGAAACATGTTTGTCTTGCAATTCAAACAAACTAGCTTGTAAAGCATCGTGTTTGCCTTGCAACTCAGACATGTTTGCTTCCAACTCAGCACATCTAACATGCAAACTATCACAGTTATTACAGCTAACAGAAGTGGGTTCGTCGACACATACCTGACTTGATGAACTGTCGACATTCGCCATAAAGGCTGAATGGAGAGAAGACGAAGAATAAGCAGCTTGATCCACGAAAATAGATCTTCTTTGAATTCCTGCTGCAACTTCATCCAAAAGCTCATCAATATTTGCATCGACTGACGCACTTGATGTGTCATCCACATGATCATCGCCTGAAGCGGAGGACTCTTCATCTGAACTTCCACTATAACCGGAAGAGTCTTCATCCTCAGAAGATTCACTGCCATTGGTGGAAGATTCTCCACCACTGGCGTGCTTAAGATTATTAACCACTTCAGCAAAACAAGCGGTTCCATCTGGTGCATCGTTTCCCAACTGGATTGACCAATCACAGCCTTCATCTACTTGAACCACAAGTGCCTGATTGGCATTTGATGGTCCTGCTTGAGTCTGGTTGTTGACAGGTACCAGTGTGCGATCATTATTCCTCGCTTGGTTCTGATTGGCCCTGTTTCCTTGACCTCTGAAGGGATTCTGGTTCCCATGCTGAGCTGGTCTTGTACATTCACGCTTGAAATGACCACGTTCACCACAATTGAAGCATTTAACAGCTTGCTTATCAAACCTATACTTGGTGTCCTTTTTGCTTTCCAAGCTGGTTCGGCCTGTTCTTTCCATAAAATCCTTTGCTCGCCTAACAGCACTGGCAAAGGCCCACTTAATATCCATCATCTCCATCTCCTCTTTATCTATCTGCTGATAGTCTTCTTGTGTCAGATTAATATTACCAATCTGACCCTCCACTAATCCACAGTATGCGCTCACCACAATGTTTAGCAGCTCCATATGTTCTTTTGCTACTTCAACACTGACTTTAGAAAAGCTTGAGGTGTCGAGCCGTACTGTATTTGGCTTTGATTGTTGACCAGCAGATGATGTACTTCCATAACAAGCTTGCTGTTGCTGTTGAGGAGGAAGTGGATTTCCGAATATATCAGTTGTTCTGATTTGCTGTTGCTGTTGTGGTGCTGGTTGAGGAGCTGGATTAAGCAGATTTCCAAACATATCTGTTGTTGGAGGAGGAGTGCCATACAAGCTCGTGCTAGACACAAATGCTGTTTGAAGTGGAGCGTGTGAAGATGGTTTTGCAGAAGTGCTAGAAGTTCCATAATAAATCTCAGGATTTTGTGGCACTGCAACTCTTTTTGCCTTGAGAGTTTCTTCCTGATTCTTGTTTTCCAGGAGTTGAGCAAAATCACTGAAGCTTGTTGTATCCAAAGTGCCATTGTACCTCATAATTTCTAAGAAATTATTCCATTGAGGTGGCAGTGCATCTGCAAACTTCTTCACTATCTCTGCTGAAGTCGTTACCACCCCAGTATTTGCCAATTCAGTTAGCAAATGAGTAAATCGACTTGTCAAATCTCCTAGAGACTCATTCTGCATACAAATAAAACCATCAAACTCTTTCTTCAGCAATTCTTTTCTCAATTGGCGTGTCGCTTCATTTCCTACGCCTCTTGTTTTCAATGCGTCCCACAACCTCTTCGTTGTCTTATAACTGACGAATTGATGATAAATATCTTTGCTCAACGCTTGAGTAAGAATGGCGTATGCCTTCTTTTCCAGATCATAGACCTTCTTCTGATCTTCCGTAAGATCTGCAAACGTGGCAGCAGATGATGCAGCAACCTCTATTGTTTGATCAAAATCTGTGATGAACCGCAACCACAACTCTGTATTTTGACCAAGAACGTATGTATGAAATCTACCAAACCATCCCGGATATTCACTTAAGTGCATCAACTTGGGAGGCCTATTCAAACTTCCTGTTTCACTTTCGCTTAGCAAAATGCTTTGAACACTTGGAGCTTGATTTGATACAAATGCCCATTGACCGGTAGATGTAGCATTAGCTTGCGAACCCGAATCCGGAGCTGGAGTACCAAAATACATCTCAGCATTTACCGGAACACCCCACATCGAATTCATTTTTGATCAAGAAAAATAATATTACACCAGCCGAAGGATCTGTTCGAAGGATCTGAGATCGAAAGACAAGAAACACAAACTGTTAAGCGTAAACAGACTAATGATCGAAAGATCAGCACTTGTTCGAAGGATCAACAGGGTTCGAAAGATCTCTGTTGAATTTCGAACAATGTTTTTCGAAAGATTCTCCAAACGAAGGATCCTTATCTTTCGAAAAAGTACTGTAGACCGAAAGATACACACGAAAGATGACTTCGAAAGACTCCCCAATCGAAGGATCCTTGTCTTTCGAAAATGAACAGTAGACCGAAAGATGAATGTTTCGAAATGATTCCTTGGTTCGAAGGATGATGATCTATCGAACCTCCACTGATCGAAAGATGGTCTTTCGAGTTCGAAGGATATCTTTCGAACGGTTCTGACACAGTTGACAATCGGTGACAAGTTGGTGAAAAAGTTGACGGGTTGGTGAGAACTTTCGGCAGAAAGTATGTTCAGACCATATCTTCTGAACATGCAGGTTTCACCAATCAAGTAAAGTCCAATATTTTAATCAGTTTACTCTTCCCAACACACAAACACTTGAAGTTTAACAATTTTAAGATCAAAAGTTCAAACTTATGAAGAACACTATGATTATGTCAAGAACACAGCCCAAAAATCTGAGTTTTCCGGAAAACCCACAAACTTTCGGAACACACTATTTGCTAAAATGTTTAACAAAAACCCAAGACTAACATGAAAACATGAAAAATAACAAGGTTTTAAGTCAAACACAAGGCAAAATAGCAAGATTTTTCAGAAAAATATAAACTTTAAAAACCCGAAAAACAGCCCGTAGACACCTCGGTTTTAACAAGGAGAAGAGCCAAGGCTCTGATACCACTTGTAGGTCCGGCTAGGGGAGGATCTAGTCGCCTAATCCTTGTATACAAACCAACCCGGTTGTGCGGAATCCAACCGAGATAGCAAACCGAGATAGAACACGCAAATAATCAACACACAAGACTCAACGATTAACACCACTTGTATTAAACGTATGAAAGGTCCGGTTACAGCTCAATGTTTACAAATCAGTCCTGTAAACTCTCTAAGTGTGTGTGTGTTCTTTGCTAACTGTCTGAGTGTCTCACTTTCGAAGTGAACACAACACACGGGTATTTATACCCAACACAGCGTGTCTGGTCGAAGGATCATGCAGACCGGTCGAAAGATCATCTTTCGACCAGGAACAGCTCGAACGATCCATAAGTACCACGAAAGATGGGATCTTTCGTGGTCCATCTATCGAATGACATCTTTCGAGCAGGTCATCGAAGGATATAGGCAATCCTTCGATGGCACATCCTTCGACCCAACATCTTACAAACATAAAGTTGACTGTTTGGCCAAGTCAAACCAGGAGGATGGTTGACTTGGTCAAACTTACAAGACTAACAAGACATCGTTTTACATTGTGACCGAATACAGACAAAGTGCAGACATAAGTGCACCAACACCAACAATCTCATCTTTCGATACGTCAAGCCATGTTTGTGCCAACGCAAATTCTTCCTTAGGCGTCCACAATTCGACCTTTTTAGTAGCACGTTTTTCGGTCTCATCCTTCTTTCGATGCCTTCTCGTTTTTGAAGAAGTGGGTTGGGCTTGGGTTTCGGGTACGGATTCGGTAAGGGTTATGTTTTGGGTTTGGGGTATGTTTTGGGCAAAAAATGGAGGTTGGGAATAATATCCGTAAAAAACGGGAATCGGTGGAGTGGTCGGATGAGGAGAATTTGGGGTGCTAGGTGGCATCGGATAATATCCAAGCTCACCCGTACGCGGGTCTCTTCGATAATGGTCTTCTTGCTCGTTGTTTGGCGCACTTTGCCAAAACGGATGGGTCGGATCCCACGGGTTTTGGTTTTTGGGAAACATTGTGTGATTATATAAAAAAAGTGTAGAGATTTTGTATAAAGATTGAGGTAGAAGGGATGAAAATTATGGAAAAAAATGGGGTATTTATAGGTGAAATTTATAAAATTTGAAATTAATTTTTTTTAAATATAATGTTACCGTTCAACAGTAACTTTTGACCAAAGACACCTCGATCTTGCCAATTTGTCTTCGTTACCATGCTGGTGAAAGAACCATGGCGCCCCGGTTTAACTCGGTCGGTATGGGTGGTGACGCCCCTGAGGCGCTATCAGTGGTGAGGTGGCGGGGTGGCGCCATCCCATACCTTCCGGGCGCGATTGTATGTCACCTCACCATTATTTTCCATCAATAGCGGCCCTCCCACATACCATGCTAGCTATTGGGGGCTAGCCAAAGGAATAGCGAACATTAGCGGATGAAATGTGGGCCCGCTTCATGTTTAAACCTTTAAAACCAAAAAATAAATAGAGGGACGCTATTGAGGGGCTTTAACCCATATCTTGGATGTTAAAGGGACGGGGTTCCATTGCTTATGTGGCATTGATGTGCTTACATGAAGTTGATGTGTCGTTAACATGGTATAGTGGAACCTCTATCCATACCCTACATCCTTACATTGGTTTAGGCGATGATTAACCCATCACTAGTCTTAACCTAGATGCTATGAACCCATTTAAAATTGGGTTGGGAATGCCTAGCTTATAAGTTATAACTTTAGCTAGAGATGATTCACACTCTTCATTAATTGTATTTTGGATTGAAACAAATGATTAGTTTTATTTTCTCACCTAGCTACTCTAGGTTGGGGTGGCATTTAATGTGGACGGTAAGTTAAAGATATTTTTGATACTCGTCATCATCTTTATTTATTTTCATCTCGGGTTATATGATTTTGAGGTATTTGACACATGGGCTACAACTATGCAAGAGGAGCCAACCTATGTGGAATCTAATTAATTAAAGTAAAAAAAAAAAAAGTTTTACACATTATTGTTTACGCTAGCAGTATGTAGACTTAAAAAAACAAAAAAGTAAATCGTAAATTCTAAAAGTTAGAACAGGTTAAAATGTGAAGTCAAAAGATTAGGAGTTAATTACTGTTTTCGTCCCTGAGGTTTGTCAAAAAATAACAGTTTCAGTCCATTAGTTTAAAAATTGTCATTTCTGTCCATTAGTTTCATTTTCGTAACCATTTCAGTCCACTAACTTAACTCCATCCATTTATTTTGTTAACTTTGAGTTAACTAACTAATTCAGGGACGGTTTGCGTCAGTTTTAGAAACACATGGACTTAAGTGTAAACTCTAAAACATTAAAACAAAAAAAATAGTAAATTCCAAAAAATCAAAAAAATTCCAAAAAACCAAACAAATTCCAAAAAATTCTAAAAAATCATAAAAATTCTAAAAAATTCTAAAAAATCCAAAAAATCCGTTTCGGCGCGAACTGTTTCGACCCGAACCGTTTCGAGCTGAACCGTCCGTACCGTTTCGACCCGAATCGTTTCGAGCTGAACCGTTTCGACCCGTACCGTTTCGAGCCGAGCCGAACCGTTTCGACCCGTACCGTTTCGAAGCCGAACCGTTTCGAGCCGAACCGTTTCGAACCGAACCGTTTCGACCCATACCGTTTCAAAGCCGTACCGTTTCAAGCCGTACCGTTTCGAACCGAACGGTGCCCTTTCGAGCTGAACCCTTTCGAACCGAACCGTGCCGTATCGAACCGTACCGGTTCGGCTTCGAAACGGTTCGCGTCGAAACGGTTCGGGTCCAAAGGTTCGCATCGAAACGGTACGGTTCGAAACGGTACAGCTCGAAACGGTTCGGTTCGAAACGGTTCAGCTCGAAACGGTTCGGTTCGATACGGCACGGTTCGGTTCGAAACGGTTCAGCTCGAAAGGGTTCGGTTCGAAACGGCACGGTTCGGTTCGAAACGGTACGGCTTGAAACGCTTCAGCTTCGAAACGGTATGGGTCGAAACGGTTCGGTTCGAAACGGTTCAGCTCGAAACAGTTCGGCTTCGAAACGGTACGGGTCGAAACGGTTCGGCTCGAAACGGTACGGGTCGAAACGGTTCGCGTCGAAACGGTTCAGCTCGAAACGGTACGGACGGTTCAGCTCGAAACGGTTCGGGTCGAAACGGTGCGGGTCGAAACGGTTCAACTCGAAACGGTTCGGGTTCGAAACAGTTCGCGCCGAAACGGATTTTTTGGATGTTTTAGAATTTTTATGATTTTTTAGAATTTTTATTATTTTTTAGAATTTTTTGGAATTTGTTTGGTTTTTTGGAATTTTTTTGATTTTTTGGAATTTACTATTTTTTTTGTTTTAATGTTTTAGAGTTTACACTTAAGTCCCTGTGTTTCTAAAACTGACGCAAACCGTCCCTGAATTAGTTAGTTAACTCAAAGTTAACAAAATAAATGGATGGAGTTAAGTTAGTGGACTGAAATGGTTACGAAAATGAAACTAATGGACTGAAATGGCAATTTTTAAACTAATGGATTGAAACCGTTATTTTTGACAAACCTCAGGGACGAAAACAGTAATTAACTCAAAGATTAGTTTTCAATTATGATATGATTGAATTTGCCATATAAATACTAAATATTATAAAAATATATATATATTTTTAAAATAATAAGTATTTTTTTAATAACAAAAACACTTATTTATTAATATTAGAGTAAACTGCCACTTTGGTCCTTGTGGTTTTGGGCATTTTTGTCATTTTAGTCCAAATCTCAAACTTTTTAAATCTGGGTCCCTATGCTTTCACTTTTATTGTCATTTTAGTCCAAAATCCAAAAACCCCCTATTTTGACTGTTGAAACCTGATTGTTTTGTCTTTTTGTGTAGGGGCATTTTGGTCATTCTGATTTTACTCTTCTAATAAATTAAAACAAAATTAATTATATAATATATATATAACTCTTGATCTCTCTCTCAATAAAACAACACAGATACACACACTCTCTCTCTCAATTATCTCTCTCTCTACACAGATCCGCCATCCACAGATCACCACCGTTCACCACCGCCATCCAAATGCCAAGACCTGTGACAGGGGTCATTGTGGGGCTTGGGTGACGGCTCAAGGTGGAAAAGGTGCGGGAACCACCGCAGGTGACAGCGGTGGTGGACGGACGGCGAAGCTGCGACCCGAAATGCGACAACCGGCGGCTGGGGTAAGCGACTGTATCTCTCCTCCATCCTTCTTTCTTTTCAGATCTGTAAAGATCGACGTTATTTCTGGCAGGTTATAGCAACGAGATGTTGATGGGTGGGTTTGGTGAACGTTATTTCCGGCGGTTTGGGTTTGCTTTGGGTTTGGTGAAGGTGGTGACGGCGGCTGTTTGACGTGGTTTGGTGGCCGGTGGTAGTGGCGATGATGAAGATGATGACGCCGGTGATGAGGGTTTGTGGTTTGGGAGGGTTTGGGTCTGAATTTTGAGGAAGATGACGGTTTGCCACCGTGGTGCTGCCACTCATCTCCGTCGATTTCTACCGTGGATTTGAGATGATGAAACTGAAATTGATGAGATAATGGAGTGGATTACAGATGTGTTGCGTGAATTTGTGTGTTAATTAATGGAGATATTGATGAAATGGTGTTTAGAGAGAGAGAGAGGCAGTGCAGAGATTTTGGTGGTGGTGGTGGTGTTATAATCTTTTTTTTTAATTTATATATATATTAATGCTTAAAATGACAAAATTACCCCTGTAGAAAAGGACAAAACTTGAGGGTTTAATTTGGGAAATCTGGCTTGATTTCACTTTTGGACTAAAATGGCAATAAAAGTGAAACCACAGGGACCCAGATTTAAAAAGTTTGAGATTTGGACTAAAATGACAAAAATGCCCAAACCACAGGGACCAAAATGGCAGTTTACTCTTAATATTAATTAAATGACACGTCTTATAAGGTCGTGGCCCAAATCACGCAAGACCACACAAATCAAGCCTTAATCGATCACACATTTCGATGTTTATAACATGATGTCTATTATATCAATCAATATCGTCTATTTTCTCACAATAAGCTCATTGATTTGCTTTTTATTGGCTAACATCGCTTACAAGTTGAACTATGAGGTTCACCACTTATCCATAAATAATACTCGCAAAACGCGTTGTGGTATTTGAAATTAGGCATTTCCTATGGTTTCAAACCCATGATGGTTGTAAATTGTAGTTCTCTTTTGTCCAATGTTCGGTCTTCTCCAGAATTACCACCTTTTATTCTGCCGCTAGCGCGTTTATCAAATGGTTAAAAACGTAATTTGAATACCATGTCGAGGAAAACGATTCAAAAACCAACAACGACGCACATTATGTTATCAAATCAAATTCATTTTATAACACAACGACCTAAATACACAAGAAAATGACTGCGTTGAAATTTCAAAGTGGGAGTCCATGAATATACATCACATGTTTACATGTTCCACTTCAAATTGGGGGTGAGATCAAAACATGTTACAAAACTACAACAAAAGGTGCACTTTGCATTGTAAGTTGTTGGAAATGAAGACGTATACACCTTGATCTATGTATGTATATGTGTGTATGTATGTATGTATGTTTCGTGTCGGTTCAATTCCAACATGTAACAACCTTTGATGCCGGCGGTTACTGCGGAATCTGAACAATAATAGAAGCAACTAGGTATAAACACACGGAAATTGCTGCTCCAGCTACAAAATTACTTAGAAGTTGGCGATCGTTTTTAGTGGGTATAAAAACCGTCTTCAGTGTGTTGGTTAGTTCAAAGATCCGACAAGATATCTGCATCAAGAAATTACAGATGTAACGAATTAGATTTGTTCTCTCGTTTAATCATATAAGAAACGGTTAAGAATATGTTGCTCACCAAAACATAAATTGCAGTTGTAAGCATGAAATTCAGCAAAGGGTAATCTGGAATAAAAGACAAAAGCCACTTCGGCTGTCCATTGGGGATATCCGATCTGCAACATTCACGATTGTTAACACGAAATTTACGGGTTTGATTTTAACTATTAATGGGCAAAAGAGAAGAGATATTCACCTTAGCCAGATATGGAACTGTGAAATGTATGTTTCCAAAGTGATTTTACCGAGCCACCTATTAGCATATAAAAATGTACACGTGGTCCGTCAAACTTGTAGTCAACTAGTTAAGAAGATCCAATATGCACAGAAATGTATGTTCAATTGTTTATAATTTCACGAAAATGGCGTTAGGTAAAGAGAGCTTACGCAAAGAGGGTTAATGAATAGTTCCTAAGTTCTTGAGTGAAATTCCGCAAGCAAATATACACACTGAGCAAAAAAAATGTTATAACATCAGATTACTTGGGTGTTTCTGATAAAGTAGAGAGTATATGTAAGAATAAAGTAAGAAATAAAATACACACGTTATAGGTATCCATGATGTGTAGGGATGATATTTGTTGTATGTAACCTTGTCCAACTTGTATATGTATTCATACCACATATATCCAGCCTGAAAAGAATCTGATAGAATAAGCCCACATGACATTATATAGGAAAAGACGGTCGGCTTGTAAAGACATCTTTAAGTGTGGGTCGGGTCATGTTTTTGTACATTTTTAAACCCTTTTATAAATACTTAATGCACAACCTAGATCACAAAAGTACAAATTATTACGATAATAATCTAAATGTTTAAAATAAAACACTTTAGGAGGTTGTTTGCATTTCAAATATACTTTGGGTGATTTTCTTGCCGTTTAACCCACCGGACTCCTTTTACCCGTTTCAATTTTAGCTAAATCATTTTTACTTGAGCTGTTCAGAGTAAGATAAAACACAAAAATGATGAAAAGATTTATACGAACCAAAAGAGATACTGAAACGATGGATGCTTTAACAGAACGTCTCCGTTTACTGTCTGACTCCTCAAGTTTTTCCATCCATTTTTCAACCTGAGATCAATATAACATTATATAATATTATACAAATAACATTCAACTAGTAAGCAGATCTTGAAAGAGAGAACCGACTTTCAAAAGCTTACATTAGGATGAAGATACGCGTATATCATTCCAATAATCCATATATATCGATCAAGCCCAGATCTGAAATGCCACTCGTGCAATCGAGGGAGATCTGGTTTGGCGGGATCCGTATACCCTGTGAAAGCAAGATATACACTATAACAACCTCTGTGTAAATTAAAATTATAGTAAATTAAAAAAGAAGGAATAAAAGAAACTAACCTAATAAGAATGTCAATGGGCTCCAAATGAATTCAAAAACTCCGGGAATCTCCCAAACCAAGATAACCACAAGAAAGCATACAAGAAGCTTTGTAATCATCACTGATCTTATCTCATTATACTTGCTGCCAATAACAAGTGCTCCATACACCATAAGAGTAAAAAGCGTGTGCATTGGACAGATGTAGTAGAGCATATAATCATTGTTAAGGACAACACAACAAAACGCCACAAAAAAGTTTAGCCTCCACATCATCTGCAATAAAATAAAAAATTTAGGTGCGTCCATAACATAAATCAACAGTAAGAGTAAATAATTTTTAGTAAAAAATTAACCTGAGCAAAGCGTGCAACGCTGAAATCCTTGCGGATGTAATAGTATGAGAAGTTTCCGAAACCAGTCATCCAGACATATGCAGCGATAAACACACGGATAGCATTATATATCTCCGTAGCAGCAAAGTAATGATACATCAAAAAGAGAACCTGTCAAAATTACAGCAAAAACAATTTCACGATAACATGTTAGCTGGTATAGGTATTATGCAATGTATTGATAATTAGAAATACATTTAATATTAGCAAACATTAGTTCAGAATAACGATATATAGAATTTCTTGCCTGCATCCATCCTTTCCACTCTTCTGTTTGATGTCGATTAAGGTAGAGTATCGATTTTCCAGAGAATGCTGACTTGTCACTATGTTTCTTAAGAGAAGTCATTGCTGAAACTATTATAAGAAGAGCGTATAGGAACAGGAAAAGATCGCGATTGTAGCTCTGCTCAAGAAAAAGTGCGTCAGCTAAAATGCACCAATTAACATCACACTTCAGCCTTACAAGATAATCATGATACCAATGTTATTATTTGAGCATAGAGAAAGTGCAAAATGGTAAATGAGGTAGAACCTTTGTAGATTCAACAATCAAACTGGTGCGATCACATATGTAGAAATAGAACAAAATTCCACCAAATTCTGACCTGCATAAGGTTGTGAAAATCCAATATTACTAACTTGAAGATAAAATGAAGCTTTAATATAAATCTAGCACCAGCAAAGACTAATGGCTTACATTGCTCTCAAGGTTGCTCGATTCTCGAGCAAAAATGAATCCTCCATAGTCACAAATCTACGGTTAAAGACATACAAACTGTGATGAGTAATAGGGCAAAGAAATATGGAACAAGAAAATATATCCACCAAATTTATTGATTCACCTAATTAAGTTAGCTTTAATGGAAGCGGCAGGTTGTTTCAACGATGGTGATTTTGTGAGGCCTCCTTCCAGTAAAACAGCTCGGTCATCTTCCTCCTTTTTGGTTTCCAATTCGACCAAATTATTGTCTGAATGACTACTCTCAGCGAAAAAAAACATGTGAGTTTTTAAAGATAAAAAAATAATGTATCTGCTCAGTTATTGAAATACGAAAAGGATAGACATAATCCTCAAATATATACATTCTAGTGGCAATGGGTAAATCCTGGCTACTACAACTGTTGTCACTGAATTTACCATTAATTTCTTTTATTAAGTAAAGAAGGTGTGATTATAAGAGGGAATATGTACTTAGATGGTATGATAACAAGAAGCTGGAATGTATGTCACATATTAAAATCATATATTTATTCCTATGGTGAATTTGATGGTGAAATTTGTAGTAGCTATAAATTGCCCTTTAACAGAGAGAAAAAAAAACGGATCTAGCATCCAACGCATCATTAAGAAGTCACATGTTGATGTTTTAATTACTGTAGAGTATAAAAATATACGATGAGATCAGAATTGTGACAATTGTGTATACTGTAAACAACATATGGCAGGTAAAATGGTCATGTACAAACAAGGGTTAAATACTAAAGTGATTCTAACAAAGATCAATCTGTTGTCCATGATTAGCCTCACTGTGTAACATTCAAATTTCAACTCTTCTAAATGGTCCCAACACATGACGTTTGTAATTTGTGTTTGCTTATTTGGTATGTCATGAAAACAAAAATTTGTGTTTGCATTTGTGAAGTACACAGTATGCACAACTAAAAGGAACCACATTTTAACATGCTTCTATCCCTTAGCAAGGCAGCTTAACGAGCTTAACGCAGAGATCCAAACACCATTGCATAAGTACACACACACACACATATATATATACACAGAGTGTGTGTGAGAGAGATGATGCTGCATAAAGTTAAAGAGCTTACACTTTAGATGCCCATGAGGTTCTTTTGTATTCCAACCATTCAGAATATATCCAAGCAACAAAAATAGGGATGACTGCAAGCAAAAAGGACACCTGCAAGATAGCATTAACAATATAATAAAGACCTTATTAGTTATCAAGTGTAAGTCTCAGAGCAGTCTAACTTCAGATAGTTGAAGATATAAATCAGTAACACAAATGCAAAACATGGAATATGTTACTGGATTGATATGACAACAAAATTACGTCTACTACATATACCAATTAAAGAAAATTACACATGACACCAGGTATTAAAACTTAATATCTTTCTCTGTTTGTTCTTTACACTTCTATTTGTTAATCGTTACTTTCCTTGTTTCCATCCAACACATATTGATACAATACGGTTTGAGCTTCGGAGACAAGCCCATTCATTCAAGTTCTCCGTCAACTAAAGTTACTTACATTTGAAGTGTGCATGTAAGTCCATGCATACCATTAACAGTGGCACATAGCATGGACAACAAATCTAATCTATATGAGAATATGAATTAAACCAATAAACTTACCTTCTACCAAAATTGATTTCATATCTCCAGATTGAAGATTACGCTAATAATCAAAACAGAGCAAACAATCATAAAGCTGAAAAGGAAACTCTATAATAAGTTATTGCACCAACTAACTACAATGAGCAGCAATTATGCAATAATCGAATATTACTCTAAATAAATGAACTAATCAACAATAGATTTTCAACATCAGCATTATCATTATCATTAGCAATAGCAGTTAATATGTATACCTGTCCAGGTGTTAACGGTCCAGAAACCACCATTTTCGTTGCAGAAAACTAGATTCAAATTGAGAAATCAGCAATGGCAGAAGCACAGAGAGCAGTAGGAGAGATTCGATTACTGGAATTCAAATCAAATCAAGTGACGATGCATAAGCGCATCGATGAATGGATGGAGCAAGAGGCAGTGGGATAAATCTGAGTAACTGTATTAAAGGAAGTGTAGAGAGAGAGAGAGAGAAAGAGGATAATGAAACCCTAACTACTACTGGTGGTAGTAGAGAAGAAGGAGAGATCTGAAGCAACAATAATAATAATGAATAATGAATAATAAATAATAATTTAGAAATAGTTGGGATTGGGGTTTTGCTTGAAGAAATGAACACAACAACAACACCGTCGGAAGAGGTGTCTCCTTTCATGTACGGTTTTTCTTTTCTTTTTAACCCGACGATCACGGGTTCAGATCTCCCACTTTTATTATTATTATTTTCTTTTTCTTCTCATTTAATCTAAATAATTTAATTTAAAACCACACTTATGTCCTTATTTTTTGTTGTTGTTTTTTTTTTTTTTGATAAATGACAAAAGAACATGAATCCCGAATGCCCGAACGCGTACTTGAGTAGTTGAGTACAGTGGCGAAGCTTGAGATTTTCAACAGAGGGTTCGAAAATGTATATACCTAAAAAATATAAAATCGGGGGTCGAAAACGTATATATCTAAAAAAATTCTATACGAAAACTACATACCGGTACCTACTGATCGAAAAGTTTGAGGGGTCGGGCGCCCCCCTCGGCCCCTACAAAGTTGCGTCCCTAGTTGAGTATGAGATCAGGTATAAAAAGTTCTGTGATTATGAGACGGATATGATATTACTGTAGTAGGTGATGCATGTTTGATTTCTCAAACTCGTCTACCAGCATTTAAACTGAAAGTACTAATGTGATCTATTATTATATATAACATTAATATAATAAACAATATGTTAAAATTTGCATATACTTGAATAGTTGAATTTGTTACATTAATATTTTGTTTTTCAAGTTAGGCTAAGTTTAAGATCTGAATTCTGGTATGGCAAATTGTAAATTTTATTACAAAAGACGATAGACAGATACACCCGTGCCCTCAATGAGTCATGTGTGGTGGGTATTGGACGGTATAGAACATGGTTTTATAATCAGGCTTGACATTGACATTATTGCTATTCGGCACAAACAAATAGTAATGTCAAGTTTTTTAAAAAATAGAGAAGTTATTAACATACAAGTAGTGTAGATTTTTATAAATTATTATTTAATATAGCGAAATGAAATATATATATTTGCCATCATGGTCACAAATTTGTTTGGAAGTTGGGACATTTAAATAGAAAAGGTTATTAGTTAGGTGGTTATGATGTGCTATTTTTGTGTTATTTAAAGTTTTAGGTGTTATATTGCTTTCTTATATGCTTAGGGTCTACTATAATTCTCCACCAAGAGCATTGATTAAGTTCTATTGTAATATATGCGAATCTTACTAATTAAATGGTTTAAATATTTCAATAGATAGGCACAGGTTGAATCTCACAAATGAATATTTCTCAAGCATGAGTCGAGTCAAACTCACTTAAAGGAAGAAATTTTGGTTTTGCTTACATGAAAATGATTTAGTAATTGTAAAAGAGTTACATAAGATCAAACTTCGTGTATTACTTTTTTATTTATTACATATGAGTTTTAACAACAAAATTTTGTTAGATAGATGATAAAAGTATTATAACTTAAATTTTATATGTATATTATGGCTTGTAAGTTGCATAGTACTATTTTATGTAAATATCAAATTGTGAGTTATCTCTTATGGCATTATTATTCCTTAATATAATACGAGTTGCCTCGCTGAAGTAACAACCGGATGAAAACCGGGGTGCGGCTCAGGATCGAACCCCCCTCGGTGGGTTTGTCACCATCATTGCCCAGTATCCACCCCAATATGACACCAGTGGGATTTGAACTTAAGTCTCCATTGGAAAATAATGACTTTAATAATAACAAAATACTATTCTGGAAATAAAACAATTAAATAATTGATAGATTGAAGTACTTGAACCCAGAAATTTTAGAGGAAAGAAAAAGTGATATCATTGTTTTTAAGCCCAAAACTTTAAAACAAAAACCCAATGAAAAAGACCCCAAAATATATTAGCCCAAGACCGAAAACAAATTAAATAAAACCACCACGGCACGTCGACACCACCACCTAATGCTCCATTGCTCCCTCATAATATATATAATAGTAGTTTTTTTGTTTGATAGCAAGGTCAAGAGACAAAAAAATATTTACAGATAGAATCTAGTGGGGTTATGTTTCATTTTGAACTAGGTTTTACCCCGCCCGCGTTGTGGGGCACTAAGCCGAATATTTTTCTCTCATAATATGTCCGTCTGTGTTTCGATTACTTGTACATACTACTCATAACACGATCTCAAAAAAATTACATTGAGTCAACCAATTAAATTAAAACACTATCATACTTTTGCTTAAGAAAAGAAAAATGATAGAAAAACAATAATTTTAAACTGGGGGAAAAATAAAAATTACACCGAGTCAAACAATTAAAACAAAGCACTACTATAGTTTTGTCAAAAAAAAAAAACTAAAATGATGGCATGACTCTGGGGTCAAAATCGTAATTTGACTGGTAAAGCAAAGGAAAACGGTGGCAAAAATGTAAATTTAGATTAAGGGCAAAACTATAATTTGGCTGGGTGGGGAAAAACAAAACTAATGGCAAAACTGTGAATTTAAACGGGTCAAAATCGTAATTTTGAATCGAGGGCAAAATGGAAATTTTTAGTTGGGGGCGAAAGCATAATTTTATTTTGAACTGGGGGTAAAAACGTAATTTTGAACTGATGGCAAAATAGTAATTTTAAAGCGGGGATAAAATCGTAAATTGGTTGGGCTAATGGGGGAGTGCCATGCAGCTTCCTGACACTATTCCCCCCATCTTGTGTCTGTAGTTATACACTGGGGGCAAAATCATAATTTTACTGGGAAAGCAAACAAAAACGATGACAAAAATGTAAATTTAAATTGAGGGCAAAATGGTAATTTAGCTGGGAAGAACAAAATAAAACAAAACTAATGGTAAAACTGTAAAAATAAACGGGGCAAAATCGTAATTTTGAACCGAGGGCAAAATTTTAATTTTTAACTGGGGCAAAAGCATAATTTTATTTTGAACTGTAGGTAAAAACGTAATTTTAAACTGACGGCAAAATCGTAATTTTAAAGCGAGTACAAAATCGTAATTTGATTTGGCCTAAAGCAGATGAACTATTGTTTACCAAATTTCATAAATGTTATAGAGTTAATGAAATCAATTAAGTAATAAAATAATGAAATAATCAAAAGTATAAATAATATTATAAAAAGATTTGTGTACTGTTCATGAGAAGTTTGTTTTAATATGTATAATATGTTAAATAAATAAATAATAATAATAATAATAACATCCTAATGCTCCCTCATAATATATACGAGTTATTAGAAACCCGTGCGTTGCGACGGAACCATTAAAATGAAACCAAACCAAACCAAAATAGACGTAAAAATACTGAACCACACATGCGTATTATAGTGTTAACTCATCAAATTTAGACCGAAACATATTCTTTTCATATTAATTTTGTAAACATAACTTAATGTTTTTTTTTCTTATTAGTTTAGTAAAACTAATTTAATGTTAGTGGGATAACCCTTTCAAATTAATTTAGTAAACATAATTTCATATTAATGAGATAACTCTTGTTGGGGTTTTTTAGACAATGGAGAGAGAAAAAATAGTAGTGGAGTGTGGTGGTCTGTATGAGTTAAAGTGCTGGGTTTGTAACTTTGTATATGTGGTCCTCAAGTATGCATAATGGACCAGTCACAATACATAAAATTGAACAGTAATTAAGTGAGTAGAAGAAAATTTGTAAAATTATATAGGGAAAATAGGTGACACAATCATATTGGTTAACTGAATTCAGTTGCAAATTAACGTACAAATATATTTTGTTAACATTGAAGAATTAGTTGATTTTAATTATATTTACGTACACATATAAATAAAAAGCATTTTTATGAGAATTGCATTATTTAGAAAATGGCTTTAGTAGCTTCAAATATAAACATAAAATTGAGGCTAAATAGCACTTTTCGTCTTTTATGTTTAAACGTTTCATCAGGCGCTGTCCTTTAACTATCAAAATTACACTGACTGTCCTTTATGTTTACACTTGTCTACAGGCGGTGTCCTTTCTCTCTAACTTAGTTAATTTTTCTTGTTAAGTCTTCTCATGTGCAAGACATGTGGGGGAAATTTCGTCCTTTTAATTAAAAGGTATTGTATTGTTTTTTAGATAGATTTTTTTGCTGGAAAAATGATGAACAT
>JARYGA010040337.1:0-28641 GCA_030545235.1 Helianthus tuberosus | reverse complement strand
TTGCATTTCATCCCATGTTCGAATACTATCGGATGGTAAAGTTGAAAACCATTGTTTAGCTCTATCTTTGAGTGAAAATTGAAAAAGACGTAATTTTACCTCTTCGGGTGTAAAGCCTTGTTTCCCAATGGTGCTACATATTGCTGCATAATCAATCAAATGTGTGTAAGGCTTGTCCGATGCAACTCCCCTAAAGGTTGGTAAAATAGCCAAGTACTGAGGCCGGATTTCAAATACTCTCCCATTTAAAACCGGTGTAACAATTGGAGAAGGGTTTCTAAAGATCGTCGGCCTGAAATGAGTGTCTACTCCGGGTAGTGGTGGATCACCTTCGCCACCTGCCATATTTGTGCTTTCAGTATCACTTACTTCCGAATCAGAAATGTATGAAGAGATTGGACTTGAAGTCAAGCTTGCTCTATGGACAATTCGGTTATGCCTTTCTAATCTTCCTATCTCCGGAACAAATGCTAATGGTAATGATATTCCAGAATGTCTAGTGTGCATGCAATGAGACTACTACCTGCGCAATCAACACACCTCGCGTAACCGTGAATAAAAAGTAGCAATCTTTATGATGTTTTTGGATTTTGGAATTTTTAAACAGAAAATTGAAACAAATCAACTAAAATAAAACACTAAGCGCAGAAACTCCCCGGCAACGGCGCCAAAATTTGATCGGCGTCGATGTACCGATCAAAGATAGAGAGAATTGTTTTCCTAAATACCTTAATTTAGTTAGGGCAAGTAGGGTGTCGAACCACGAAGAGCTTTTGGTTAGTGTTTAGACTCAATTGATTCATGAACATAATGTAAACTTGATTCTTTGATTGAGTTGTTTAGATTAAGTAATTCGCAAAAGTAAAACCTAAAGTGATTGATTTTATCACAAGTAATTAAGAGATGGTCACACCAAGGATCGGGTTGCACATTCAATAAACAATCTAATTCAATAGCACATTAATCACTACATAGACATAGTGAAGTTTACCACATTCACACATTGGATAATCAATGGACTCTTCAATCAAACAACAACTCTTTTAACGATTCTAGACCGAATAATTTATGTTGTAGGATGAGGTTATTATCAATTATCAAAACACTATCCGACGCTATCAATCAAAACACCTTGTTCTCTAATGATAAACACCAAATAGAAGAAACAATGTTGTGAAGTGTTCAAAATAGTAAATTGTTCAACATTGAAACATGATAAACACATGAAATCACAAAGAAAATGTCAAGTACTTAACAAATCAAAGCAAATCCATGTCAAATGTACTTACAATTCAGATTGAATACTAAATGAGATCAAACGCTAGACCTTGATGCAACCATGAATGATTTAGCTACTCATGATGGTGTGAAAGGATGATGAAGTGTGGAATTCGGAAGTGAAAGACATGATTAGGATGATAGAAAGGCTTTGTCACTCAAGATTCTTCTTCCTTGGTCGTCCCTTGGCACCCCCTTGTGTTTTAGTGTCGAGTTCCCCCGTCAAAACTTCATAGAAAAACATTAAAAACCGTCCAAAACCGTTTTTGTTCGTTTGCAGGAGTAGGGCTACGGCCTCTCTAAAGTCCATTTTCCTGAATCTTTAAAATTCCCATGCAATACACCCAAATATCAAATTTGAGTGGGAGTAGGGCTATGTCCATGCTTGTCTTTGCTTTGTTTCCATCCTTGTGTACATGTAAAGCTCCAACAAATCATGATATCTTTGCTGCAAACCTACACAACCAAAATACACACAAAGTGACCATATTCCAAGCATAATTCCAAGTGAAAACATAAAAAATCATGACAAATTAGACCATCCAACCATAACACATCAGTTATTTATGAAAATGCCACCGCGCCAATCTAGTCCATTGATTGTTTTAATCGGACAATCCATAAGCGTTCTCACTGTTTTCACAGTTCTCACATTTTCTACCGTTTTCTCTAAATCCCGACCCTAAATATATATATATATATATATATATATATATATATATATATATATATATATATATATATAGGGTGAGAGTTGGCTACAAAGTCCATTTTTCCTACAAAGTGTAAAAAGTCATAAAACATCATAATGTCAACCATAAAACACACTCAAAACACACAAATAACATAGTGGAGATTACTAAAACACCATATTTGTGGGTTTTGTGTTGCGTTTTGGATGATAAGGCTTTGATTATGGAATGATTAACATTAGTGTGTTTTATGTTGATTATCATGCTGTGTTTTATATTTATAGTTGTACGATGTTGTGTTTGAAGTTTTTAAGGACTGTTAGGGTTTGGATATTGTGTTTTAGTTGACACACTCAAAACCCACAAATAACATAGGGTGAAGATCATTTCAGAACCCAAAATATTTTCAGAACTTGCAGAACTATTTATAGCCACTCATTTTATATTATTAATTTTTTCTTTATTTTATTAATAAAGGGTATAAAAGTACATTTACATGTTCCAAATTATCACATGTTTTTATATCTCCTTATTTATCTCCATTTCTGGTTTTTTTGCTTGATTTTATCGGACGACTTCTTAAATTTCTCTTTCTTTCAGTTGGTTACCATCTTTTATATTGAAATTGACATTTGACAATTTGATCAACGATGTGTAAAACCTGTGATTAGAAGAAATAGCCATGTTTTTTTTCATATTTTTTGTTTTTGTTTTTGTTTTACGGATAATTTTTTGGTAACTAAAACCTTTTTATTTCATATGCTTTTTACATGCTTGAAGGCTACTAATAGGGTTCTATATTTTTAGTTACAATATATGCATTTCTTGGTTCTATATTTTTAGTTATAATATATACATTTCTTTTTTTACAAGGGAAAGTTTAATTCTTTATATATGCTTTCTGAGTTGTGAAGTTACTTTTTATAAATATACATATATGTAATATTTACATATATGTATTTGAATAGTTTACACGTATGTAATTGTTGATATGTTTATGTATGTGGTATATGTAGTTGATATTCTACAAATGTGTAACTTTGGATCTATCCACTTATATGCAATTTTTTTTTTTAAATTTTAACATATGTAATTGAATAAGTTACATATGTACAGGTGTCCTATTTAATTATGTAAATAAATTTACACATACTTGGTTTTTTTATTTACACACATGTAATTGACTTGTTACATATGTGTTAATTCAAACGTATGTCTATTAAAAGTACAGAACAATTTTAGTTTAGTTACTAAACCAATAGTACATGTTTTTACCTATTAATTCTTCATGTTCTACTCAATAGAATTACATTTACATTACACATATGTTGTTGTTTGGTATAGAGAATGAACCGATTTGGGGTTTGAATTGTATTGAATTGTTGTATTGTACTCAAGCTAGGGTTACATAATAAGGTGTTTATATAGAACACCATTTTATACATTTACCCCTACACTATGACATATTTTTTACTTTCCGACACTCCCCCTCAAGTTGAGTAGTGGGATCACCAATACATAACTTGCTCAAACAGCTACTAAAGGCGTTTCCATTGACGGCTTTTGTGAGTATATATGCGAGTTGATATTTTGACGAAACATACAAGAGTTCTATGATTCTTTCTTCCAACTTTTCTTTGATGAAATGTCGATCTACCTCCACGTGTTTTGTTCGATTATGTTGAACTGGGTTTTCTGAGATTTGTATTGCAGTTGTATTGTCACACATAACTTTACTAGGAGCCTTTTGGGAAAAACCAATGTCTTCTAGCAGCTTCCTGATCCAAAGAACTTCGCTTAACCCTCGAGCTATACCTCTAAATTCTGCTTCTGCACTCGACAGAGCGACTACCTTCTGTTTCTTACTCCTCCAGGTAACGAGGTTTCCACCAACCAAAGAAAAATATCCTGATGTTGACCTTCGGTTTCCCTTATCTCCTGCCCAGTCTGCGTCAGTATAGAGCTCAACATTTAAATGTCCATTTTTTTAACAATACTCCATTGCCTGGAGTTCCCTTGAGATATCTTAAAATTCTATGAGCAGCTTCCATGTGGGCAACTTGAGGTTGATGCATGAACTGACTCACCACTCCAACAGCATAAGCTATATCAGGGCGAGTGTGAGAGAGATAAATTAACTTACCCACGAGTCGTTGATACCTTTCTTTGTCTGCAAGTTCTCCATTGAGTTCCATGTGAAGATTGTGGTTCACCACCATTGGAGTATCTGCTGGTTTACAATCAATCAACCCAGTTTCTGCTAGGAGATCAAGGACATACTTCTTTTGGCAGATGAAAATCCCCCGTTTAGACCTGAGAACTTCTATCCCGAGGAAATACTTGAGATTCCCAAGGTCTTTCATTTCAAACTTTGAAAACAGATTTCTTTTCAGGCGTGCTATTTCTTCTATATCATCTCCGGTAATAATCATGTCGTCTACATATATGATCAAGCAAGTTACAAGGCCGTTTCTTCTCTTGAGGAATAGAGTATGATCAGCGTTACTTTAGTGATGATACCCATACTCTTTCATGGCCAAAGTGAACTTTCCAAACCATGCCCGAGGAGACTGCTTTAGCCCATAAAGGGACTTTTTCAACCGACAAACTTCCCCTTCTTTAAAAACCCCTGAAAAGCCTAGAGGTGCTTCCATGTAGACTTCTTCTGTTAGGTCTCCATGGAGAAAGGCGTTTGTAACATCAAACTGGTGAAGAGGCCACTCCTTATTGGCTGCTACGGAGAAGAGAACTCTGATGGTATCCATTTTTGCAACCGGAGAAAATGTCTCAGAGTAATCGATCCCATACGTCTGAGTGTAACCCTTGGCTACAAGCCGAGCTTTGTATCGCCCAATGGAACCATCTGGTTTATATTTGATTGAATACACCCGCCGACATCCAACTATTTTCTTTCCTTTAGGAAGAATGCACTTCTCCCATGTGTTGTTTTTCATAAGAGCACACATCTCCACTTCCATTGCTTCTTCCCAGTTCTTCTTACCTTGAGCTTCCTTTACGGAATTAGGTATTTGTTTAGAGGATAGTGAAGTAACAAATGCTTTTGCATTGTTAGATAAGTTCCCATTGACCATATTAACTACAGGATACCTTGAATTTCTGGTTTCCCTCTCTGGGGAGTACCGTTTTGGAGGAACCCCTCTATTGGCTCTAGGAGGAAGAGAGTATCTTCCGGTTGTCTCTGCTGCAACTGGTGGTTCAACATGTTCAACCACTGGTTCAATTTCAACCTGTTCAACATTTGGTTCAACCTGTTCTGTAGGCTCTGTTGTTGTCTCATAGTTACAAGACGACGCATGACATTCAGGGTTCTCATTCTCAGTATTTCTTACCTCAGGTATCACGTTGGATGGACTTTCTTCAGTGGTACTGTGCTCCGCAGATTGTGTGGCTGTGTTTGAAGGACTCGTAGTATTGTGAGGATTTTCTATTATTACTTCTTCAGATGAGGGAAGTTAGGTTAGCCAACTCAGAGGGTCTATACATTCATTCTCCCCCTGACCACTGAGTTGGGTGTCATAAAAGTATTTTGTTTCAAGAAAGTCAACGTTCATTGTGGTGAACATTTGATGGGTTTTGGATTATAACACCGGTAACCTATTTGGTCGATCCCATAGCCGACAAACACACATTTCTCAGCACATGGGCCGAGCTTGTTTCGGTTGACTTTGGGTATGTGAACAAATGCGGTACACCCGAAGATTCGAGGTTCAAGTGTAAGAGGATGGGGAATACTGGCAGACTTAGACAGACAATCTAAGGGAGTCTTAAATTTAAGAGCTTTTGTGGGAAGCCGATTCAGGAGATGCACGGAGGTTGCAACTGCCTCCGGCCAGAAAGATTTAGGAACCTGAGATTCGATCAAAAGGGCTCGAGTCATTTCAAGAATAATACGGTTTTTCCGTTCGGAAACACCGTTTTGTTCGGGGGTATGAGAACAAGAGGTTTGATGAACTAATCCTTTGGTTTTAAAGAACTGTTTCATGGATGTATTGACAAATTCTCCCCCATTGTCGGATCGAAGGATTTGGATTTGAGTTCGGAATTGAGTTTGAATCATAGCATAAAACGTGATAAATTTTTCGTAAACTTCGGCTTTGTTTTTTATAAAATATACCCATGTCATGCGAGTGCAATCATCCACGAATAGTATAAAGTACCGAAGACCTTGCCCCCCCATCACAGGAGCAGGACCCCACACATCATAATGGATTAGTGAAAAATGTGAAGCAACTTTCATATTGCTAGGTTTAAATGGTTGTCAATGGCTTTTAGCACGAAGACAGGTTTCACAATCTATTTTTCCATTTGAAGGGAAGAGTTTTGGAAACAAAAGGTGCGAATAACCATGGGATGGGTGTCCCAAACGTCTATGCCATAGCCAGGCTTCCCGGTTTTCAGTTCCATGAGCCAACATCACAGTACCCTGTTGAGTCACTTCATCCACATAGTACAATCCGTGGCGCTCAGTACCACGTCCAATAATCACACCCGTCCTGATATCCTGTAGGATGCTGAAAGTAGGGTGCATTAGTACCGTGCAATTCAATTCTTTGGTAATATGACTAATTGAGAGCAATTTGTGTGATAATGATGGAACATAGAGGCAATTTGATAATTTCATAGTTGGTGAAATTTTAATTACTCCTCCTCCTTTCACTTGCATCGTTCCGTTGTTTGCTGTATGTATCTGAGTTTTTTGAGGTTGGGTCATTGAACATAAGTCTAATGGCTCAAACGTCATGGTGTCGGTGGCACCAGAATCAAATATCCAAGAACTGTTTTTTCATGATTAATCGTCATATCCACTTTTCTGACGCGACTGTGACATATATGTTTTTTTCCTTTTTTTTCTTTTTTTTAACGTTGTCCCGGCACTGCTATTAAGCAACCAACTGAACCGGCGTATTTATCAATTACGCTGGATACTTGAACTCGCGTTCAAGATTTTTGTTCGGAATACCGTCGCTAGGAAGCGATGGTACTTTACCGGCGTATTTATTAAATACATCGGTAACTTGAACTCGCGTTCAAGATTTAAAATGGCCCGCAAACCACAAATTCTCTAACGACAGTGTAATTATAACCGGCGTAGATATTTAGCTGAGGAAGGACCCCTCTATTGGCGACAATACCAAGACTAAAGGGACCTTCAACTAACTGGCGACAATAACCACCCCTCTCTCTTTGAAAAACAGACACACCAACCCTAACCCTAACAATCAACAATCACTTTCCGATGAACAATAACAGCAGCGTCGACGACAACAACCAACTGTAGTGGCGGAGGGTGATACGGCGGCAGCGGCGGTGGTGGTTATAGGCACAGCGGCGGTTGAAGAAGGGTTTCTAGGGTTGGGTTAAATGGCTGATGTGCGGCTGAAAACAGATTAGGGTTCGTCCTTTTGGTGTGCGGCTGAGCGAGATAAACAGGGTTATCTACTGGTTTTCCGGCATGTTCGATTCGAAGTTGTTTTTTTTATTTGATTTTGGGTTTTTTCTGGTTTAGAGTTGAATTGGCTTGGATTGGTTTGGGATAAACTGTAGATGATGAGCAAGGTTTCAAGAATCAGAAACACTACTCTGATAGCATGTTGTTTGGTATAGAGAATGAACTGATTTGGGGTTTGAATTGTATTGAATTGTTGTATTGTACTCAAGCCAGGGTTACAGAATAAGGTGTTTATATAGAACACCATTTTATACATTTACCCATACACTATGACATATTGTTTACTTTCCGACATATGTATCCATTTTAAACCCACAACCAAAAAATATACATGTATGCATCGATAACATACATGTAAAAGTTTAATTCTTGTTCTAATGAAGATATTAATTTTTCAATCATTGTTACACATGTATAAATATACTAGTAGGGTGCCCGCGCGATGCGGCGGGAGTGACACTTTGCATAGCGACACTTATTTCTAGGAGTCTTCTTATTCGAAAAAGGAAAAAATAATTATTTAACATAAAAGTTATTACAAATCAGCAGGTCGTCATGGAACCTTCGAATAATGTATTCTCCAAATTTTCCTATAGAACTAAAAGAAAGTTTATGATACTCCAAAATAACCTAATATAACCATCTAGTGGGATCTAGTTAAACTATACAAAACATGCTTTGCTATTCTACAAAGTTTCCATGGGATCATTGCTTGTCAAGATTTTCTACTAAATTAAGAAAAGTTGGATGAATTTTGAAGATAATAACTTTTTGAAATCAGCTAGAATAATACAAAAATAAAAGTTGTAAAATTAAAGATCAAATTTAGAATAATACAAAAATAACAAATAAATGTAGAGTACATGTGAAACCTTACCTAAAAATTGTTTAAAATCTAATGTATTTCACACATTACATAAAAATTTCTAAGTTTCTAGTGCAAGCCTTCAAATTTGAATACGTGTAAACCTTCAAATCTACCGCCAGCAACACCTCGCCGTTAACGCCTCTTACACATAAATATACAACCCGTATCCTTTGCATCGAAGATTTCAATGAATCATAGGTACTTTCTAATATACATTTGTTTGGCAAAAATATTAAAAAGCATCACTTATAAAGAACATACCCAATAACAACTCCCTTATTTGTACTTCGGTGAAGTAATATGGTGATCCACCAACAAATATAGGGTCGGGTCCTTCAGCTCCACCAATGCCACTAATTACACCAAATATAGCAAACTAACAAGACAACGGTTATATATTTCCATATTTTGATCATTAATTGGGACCAAAAAACTCAATTTAAAAATTAATCAATAAATGGAAACTAAAAACAAAACTTAGATATTTTCATATTTTGATCATTTATTGAAACTAACAAACAATTGTGGCTAACTATTTGCATTTTCTCCAATATCTACAATTATTATTAATATAAACAAACTAAATAGTTAACTAAGTTGACGTTACCTCATGTCGGGTTTGCAAACCGACCGAGTCCAGCTAAAAGTCCTGCTCCCATGTCCAGTAAGTGAGCAGCTTAGTTAAGAACCAAAACCTTGACCCCTTTAACCCGAGTGGCAAAAACCTTGACCCCTCGCCGCATCGTTGCGGCTGTGCTCGCTGAAGCTGCGCTCGCTGCGCCGTTGCGGTTGTGCTCGCTAAGCCGATACGGCTGTGTTCATTGCGGTTGCACTCGCTGCGCCGTTGCTCAATGGCATGAATTGACTCCAAACTGATAAAAACCTAGAATAATAATCAAAAGTAACATGAAAGATTGCAGCATTAGAAAAGAGATAGAATGTAAAAAAGATTTACATCAGCTTGCATAGACGAATTAGTCAAACTTCCATGAAAATTTTAAATTTACTTGCACATAGATACATCCATGTGTCGACTTCCATTAATAACCGAACCTGATGGATTATTATAGGTATGTCATTGTGTTTTTTTTCAAATGCATCAAAAATGGTGTTTTCAATGCAGATATCAAGTAAATTACCATATTACCCTTCTGGCTTTTACCGTATTTGAAATTGCTTGAATTATATTGAGTATAACACCAAAATCAGCTCAGCTAAGCTCTTTTGGAATTGTTAATCTCATTGTTTTTTAATGAAAAAAGCTAAAAAAAACTCAAACCAAGTAAAAAACACTAATTTTCAAGGACAATTACCTGTTTAATTTTTACATCGACTTGCTTTAAACCAATCTTTCATCATTTTTCTACTCCATCTTTCAATCTATTTCAACCTCCGACTCCTTCCAGCAGTACTCTACCGTCGTCTTCGCTGCACAGGCATTGATTGGATGGCTGAAAAGCTCAAAGACGCAATCAGGATTATCTAATCCAGTGGGTTTCTTTCTCTTCAATTGTCATTAAAAATTGTATTTCCTCCTACCTGTTGATTTGAGGCAGATCAGGAAGAAACCAACGCTGCAGATGAAAGTGGCGGTGTTTGAAATGTACAGTCAAAGAACTCCAACCAGCTAAAACCTAATTAAGCATTCCCCTTTATAAAGCCTTACACATTTGCACTAAAAACACCGCTAATTAAGAGGTCTAGAAAAGCAAATATACATGTGTGTCCGCTCTTTGAGTTCTAACACCATCTCCAGAGCTCGAATCTTCATCTCTTCAACCTATTTAGCACATAAAAGAAAATAAATGAGTTTATACCTCGTCACATCAAGAGCAACAAGTGGAATCAGTCTTTCAGCCACATATCAAGCTTACCCATCTAAATCGTTACCCAAACTGACCCATGTAGCCAAATATTGGTAGCTTCATAATCAGCTTAAGCTCGAGTAATGTCGACCCACTTGTGAGAAAACAAACCATTTTGAATAAACACATTACACTTTTTTTTTTACTCCAAAACACATTTTAAATAGCAAACCATAATTACCAGGGTTAACTGCATTTTCTTTAAGCAAAACCTCCATAATTCAGCAGCTAAAATAGTTTGACTAGTGGTTTAATGTTCAAAGCTGATCAAAATGCATCTAACGTGGTGTCCTAAAAATATAATTTTCATCATATAGAAATAGAATAGTTACCCAAATCGACCAAAAATCAGTAAGAGGGCAGAAAATGTTATCTCTAATGCAAACAAATAAGAATGTATAATTCAAGCTAAACTTTTGCAAACTTGCCTTTTGCTCTTCAACCAGCCATAAGACACTCTCATCAGCTTTTTCTCCTCTATAGAAGTCGTATGCAGAGAACTGTTTTGCATGTCATTCTACATTTCCAAAAGAGGATGTGAATCACATAATATGATAATAACAAAAAAACAAGTTTTTTTTTATTAATCTCATTGGAGTTACATAAAAGAGGATGTGAATCACCGTCGTTACCCCAGGTAGAAACCGCCAGTCCTATGTCGGAATCCGCTTTACATGTGCCTCTAGAGTCTCTAGAAATCATACATGCAGAGACAAATCAACAGTTTGCACAGATATTCTCATTGGAGTTACATAAAACAGTTAAATCTTACCTGAGCTAGAAAGAAATGGGGAGATACACCGGACATCGTCGCATATCTGGTCGGAAATGGCACATGCTGCATCGATGGGTCATGGGCAATGGCTCTCAGCCAGAAAACAACGAAAAACCTATTATAGATGCAACCTGCAACATGTCACTTGGACTGTTATAGCCCCTACCCCCTAATGCTTCATTTTTTCAAAGACTCATTACAAGTTCTTAAGATCTTTAACATAATGAGAAGTTAAACTTCCTTGAAAAAATAACCTTAAAATCCCTAGACAAACTATCAAACACTTGGAGTGCAGCATTTGATATTATTTTAACCACATTCAACCCTTTAAAAATATGACATCTGGAAATCAAATTGATCAATTAGACCATAAACCAACAAAATCCTAATTGAGAACATATAGAGTTTATGTTTGTAACCACAATCAGCAAGAAAAAAAAAAAAGAAACTCGTACCTGAAGAGGAAAAACTAAGCACACTAAAAGAGGAGCGAAAACGTGAAATTATGTTGAAACTACATCCCATAATCGAGTTTTAAGACTTCAATCAAGGAACCAGTCATTTCTCTCCTTCGCTGCATGATTTCTTCGTAGCCGTGAGCAATAGCTAGTCAACTATGATGATTAAGAGCAGATTAGAAATCTTCCATGTCGAATCCCGATTGAGGATGGAGTAGAATTCCATAGAGCGGTGGAGAGAAACTGGGGAGAGACTGAATGAATGAGAGAGAAGAGGGAAGAATGAGAGGAAATAATGAGAGAGAAGATGGACTTTTAGGGTTTAAATTTTGAACTCATCCCGCCCAAGAATTTAGAACTCAGCCCGCCCATTTAATGCTATGATGCTATTGATGCTTGTGCAATATGCTTTAAGATATGTCAAAAATAAGTAAAAAAAATATAAGTTTGTTGTGGATTGTTGAATTGTAAATAATTATCTATAATTTTGTTGAAACCTTGGGGATTTAAGTGTAACAAGTTTAGGGGCTAAAAAATAAATATTGTTTAAAAGGCCAAACTGAGTGAACAAATCCTGACCATTGATCTACACACGTGTATGGCCAGGATCTCATCATCAAATCATAAAATACACTAGTGTATTTCAACATCAAATCTTGGCCATTGATCTACACACGTGTATGGCCATGATTAGTTCACTCAGTTCGCAAGCTACACGAGTGTTCACTCTTGAACCTAAACCTATATATATATATATATATATATATATATATATATATATATATATATATATATATATTCTCTTCTAATTTTCACAATATAAATACCACAACGTTCTTCTCATTTCAACCCAACCAAACCACATCAAATCCTTATCCCATACTATTTCAAAACCACCCAAAAAATGGTTTATGATTTGTCTTCGGCTAGTAGTGAAGACAACACGTCATCTGAGTCTTACGAGATATCGGAGGCTATTACAAGTACGGTTCAACTGGTGGCAGAGTTTATGCAACACGTTAGTTAACCTCCACGTCCGATTATTAGAAGCAACAAATCGAACGGGACCGTGCGGCTGCGAATGAGTTGTTGATGCGTGATTATTTTTGTGATCAACTCGTCTACAGTCCTCACGACTTTAGGAATCATTTTAGAAGTAAACGTTTATTTTCATGTATTACAAACGATTTGGAAGCGAGATACGGCCACTTCAAACAAAAACCCGACGCAAGAGGAAAGATGGATTCACAGCAATACAAAAGTGGACATCCACTTTATGAGTGTTAGCATATGGTACGTCAACCGACATGTGGGCCGAGTATCTTAAGATGGCGGACAAAACCTCAAGAGACGCTTTAGCACATTTTGCCGAAGGTAATGGTTATCTTTTATATGTTATATATACATTTTTCTTAAACTTGATTTATTTTTGGTATTTAAATGTATTTATAACTTATTAATTTTTTTTTTTTACAAAATGTGTGATTGAAGTATACGCTAAACGGTATTTACAAAAGCCGACATGGAAAGATCTACAACGTATATATGACGTCCATGAGGAACAACACGGTTTACTCGACATGATTGGTGCCATTGACTGCATGCACTGGGGTTGGTCCAGTTGTCCAAAAGCTTGGAGAGGTGCACATACTCGGGGTGACAAGAAAGGACTAACGCACATCCTTCAATACGTTGCGTTGTACGATCTGTGGATCTGACATGCTTTTTTTGGTGTCCCTGGATCACACAATGATATTAACGTTTTTTAGCAATCACCTATAGTTGAGGATCACATAGTAGGCAAACTAACCGTCTATTCTTTTTGGGCTAACGGAAATTAGTACCCCGCACGGGTACTTTCTAGCCGATGGTATATATCCAAAATACACGCTTATTGTAAAGACCCTTAGAGTCCCCATCGACGACAGGAGAGCTCATTTAAAAAAGGTTCAAGAATCGGCCAGAAAATATGGAAAGGGTATTCGGCATTCTACAACAACGTTGGCATTTTGTGAGGAACCCTTGTCGACTATGGCACAAGGTTAAGGTTAGAAAGACTATGTACAATTGCCTAATTTTACACAATATGATTCTAAAGGACGAGGGAAAAGTGATTTGCCAAGATTATGATCCGCCATTGGTAGAAGCCGAACATGCTGGTGTACATATGGAACAAAGGTTAGAAAACCATTTATGCGTAGCTCTCAAGCACACCATGCTCTAATGGCGGATTTGGTACAAGACACTTGGATGAGACGACGGGACGACGCAAAAAAACGAAGATGAATAATTTTATGTATTTTTATCTATGTTTTTTTGGTAATTTTTACCATTTTTGGTTTAATATAATCCTTTTTTATGTTATCTATGTCTATTAAATATTGAATAATTATAAAAAAAATTAAAAAACATAAATTAATTAATCATTAGGTAATTAATAACTAATCATTGAAGAAGTGGTTGAACCACTACACCCTTTTACCATGCGGTTTGGCTAAGGTGATGTGACAGCCACATGGCAAAAAAGTGCACGTTGTTTGGCTCTCCACTACACACAGTCTAATACAAATACAAATAAAATAATATATTCGCTTTCAATTCATTTGATAATATCATTTACCGGCACCAAATAATATAATAGAGTGGTCAATTGTAATTGTAAATGTATAGAACGCAATAACTCAATTTTTAACGAAATAATATTCAACCAGAAACTATGAATCGAATGCGGAATCTTGATTGATGTTATCAGATGTTAATCAAACAAGAACTACGTAAATAAGTAACTAATCATGATATGTATCACAATCCAGTGTGCTGAATATTTTTATAAATGATTAAAAAATTTTGTGTTTATCTTTTGATGAGCTCAAACTCAAGCTATGCCTAATAAATATGTAACTGAACTAAATATTTTCCATATATTGTTTGCTTTCTTCTTTTAAACTTACTAGTAGGATGCCCGCGCAATACGGCGGGAGCGACACATCGCATTACGATACTCGTTTTTGATAGTTTTCTTATTCATATAATATTTATTGTAAAATCATTGTGATAAATATACATCAAAAGCGAAGTAATCGGGTAATCCATTTCATTGTGTGCATGGTTCAGTCGGTTCGGTTATTATCCTCAACCAAAGCCGAAATCAAAGTCATCGTTTAGTCTATTTTATTAACCAATCAGTATTCGGTTTATTCGTTTAGATTAGCGGTTTTTAGTTTGGTTTATTTAATTAGCAATAACCAATTCGTTTTTAATTAATTGGTTTGGTTTATTCAGTTAGGTTAACGGTTTTTGGTTTGATTCATTTAATTTCGGTTAATAGCCAAAACCAAACTTGGGCTAAAACTTTCGATTAGAAATACATGAAATTTATATATTAATACATCAAATGAATGTATAGGTACATGAAATGGAGGTATAAATACATAAAATGGGGGTATAAATATGAAATACATAAACCGAAGGTATAAAGCTAGAAATATATGAAAATATGAATGGTTCGGTTCAGTTAATTTTGGTTAAATGAGGGTACAAAAAATTGATAACCATTTTTGGTTAATTCAGGTTTTGATTAATCACTTTTCAGTTAATACAGTTTTTGGTTGATTTCGGTTCAGTTTCGGTTAATGATTCAGTTATTACTCACCCTTAAACAGTGTTAACCACGTAACATATCAATTTTTTAATTAAAAAACTATAACAATACTATACTCAAAATAGAAAGAATAAAATACTCGTTCATATGGTGTAATTAAAAAAATATATTAACATACCAAAAAATTATAACCGTTTAAAAATCATTGGGGAGAATTAGGTTTTTATAAGAGGATAAAGTGTAACACTAACTAATTATCTATAATTTTGTTAAAGATGATGGATTAAAGTGTAATCTAGATAAGATGATCAAATTAACGAGATTTAATCATTTGACATTCTGTTGCTATTAAAAATTCTGGAATAATGACTAAATACGTTGGGTTTTATTCATTTGTACACTAAGGCATCATCTACTTGTACCTTTTAATCTACACGTCAGTACTGACCAAGATAACTATCGAAACATCGACAAAAATGAGTAGGTCGTCACGGTACTTTTGGAACTTTTTAAAACATTATAGTTTTTAAAATATGACAAGAATACGTAAAAGAATTATAAGTTTGTTGTGGAGGGGGAAATTTGTAACTAATTACCCATAATTATCTTAAACTTTAGGGATTTAAGTGTAATAAGATGAGGGGTTAGAATATAATTATTGTTTAAGAGAATAATTTACCTTCATTTTAAGGTGTACTTATAAATAAGAGGGAATAAATTCTTACTATTTGGGTATGTTAAAACGTCTCTCCCTCACGTATTATAATATAGTATAGATTAATAATATTTAATCTAACTTCGTCTAATGCACGTGTTTCTACATAGCATATAAATAAACCATTGTAAAACCGTCCGTAGTGGGCGTGATTTTTTTCAAAAAAAAAAGCCCCCAAACACGTCCAATCATGCCCACCCCCACCCCCATGGGAGTTTTCTAGCCTTTTTTTTCCAAAAAAAGCCCCCCGGCGTTTTTTAAATCACGCCAAACATCCAATTGTTTGGCCAATCACATGCATTCTTTCCTATGCTTGCCCAATACCATTTTTTGGATGTTTTTTTATTTAATTGTTTAACACCCCTTTTTAATATAATGCCCACATCCCCACTACACCCATTTTACAAAAACGCCCAATAATGCCCCTTGATGACTGTACTACCACATGGCGGAAAACGTCCAAGGGTAGGAGCTTTATTCACCCAAACCACTACACATGGTCTAATATAAAAAACATTTCCTATTCTTTTTCTAAATTAAAATTCATCTTTACCCAAATACTTGTAATATAAAAAACATGGGTCAGGATATAATAAGATGATTATTTTTGCTCTCTCCTTTGGCGATTTTTGTTCATCATGAAAATCCTGTTTTCTTTGTGATCTGATGTATAACAGTCTGTGATTAGAGTTTTGTTCTTTCAAAATTCTATAACGAACTCGTTAGCATTAGGGATCGATCAACAATAGGGTTTTTTCTGTTTTCTTTTTCAAATCGCCGCCCTAACAATCAAGTCGAAACTCTGATTTATTAACCTAGATGTTATTGATCGCGGTTACCTGAGAGTAATTTAGCTAGATTGATACACTGGATTAATCGATTAAGGGTTTAGGTTTGTTATTAGGGTTTAAAGGATTAGGGTTTCTGCTGTCTTCTTGTTCGTGAATCTGGTGTCTTCGGCTGATTGTGTGCATGGTAGTTTTGTTTCTTGATTATGGAGAGAGGTGTTGATTCAGATGTGAATGATCGTCCCAAAACAGATGGGAGAGAAGTGCATGATCGTGGAAAGCCTCCTAATTCGAACAAAGGTTTTGCTAGTAGGGTTTTGAATATTGATGGTAATTCTAGAATGCCACGTAGGGGTACAGTTCAGAACTTGCAATCGGAGCCAAAAAAGATTAATGTCATTGATGAGTTAATTAAAATAACGGAGCCGGTTGTAGCTGGTAATCAGCCGGTTATAACTGGTAATCTGAATTCTGACCTGAATCAAGGTGGACCGAGTGTTCTTGATGGTGGTGATCAGGTGATAAAACCCATGTCTTATGCGGAATCGGTGAAGAATCAGAAAGGCAAGAAAGTAAACTTCAGGTCCCTTGAAAGTTCAGTGCAACATGAAGATTGTGATATTGTTCTCCCGGTTGAATCGGTTCGGGTAGTTCAGGATAAGTTAGCGAATACCTTGTATGGGTACTTTTTGGGAGATCGTATTGCGTATTCTGTAGTTGATTATTTTGTGAAAAATAACTGGAAAAAGTTTGGGTTACAGAAGTCGATGATGAATGCAAATGGTTTTTTCTTTTTTAAATTTGAAGATCATAAAGGTATGTTGGATGTTCTAGCTGCTGGTCCATGGATTATTCGATCACAACCATTCTTTCTACAGGAATGGACGCCTACTACCAAGCTAGAAAAGAAGGAGGTTAATAAAGTTCAACTATGGGTAAAAGTACATGAAGTCCCGATTGCTGCTTACACGGAGGATGGTCTTAGTATGATTGCTACTGCCATTGGAGATCCAAAAATGCTTGACTCATATACAACGGATATGTGCGTGGATAATTGGGGTAGAAGTAGCTTTGCGCGTGCTCTTATTGAAGTGTCAGCGGATAAAGATCTTAAGGAGAAAATCACAATGGCTATTCCAAATCCGAATGGTGAGGGTTTTATCAAGGAAACAATGTATGTTGAATATGAATGGGATCCTCTAAGGTGTTCGACTTGTTGTGTTTTTGGCCATTCTAATGATGCATGCCCTAAAAATCCAAGGAGAAATGTTCCTCAGAAAGATGTTAAACATCATGGTAATCAAGGTAAAGCTCCGATGAAGACAACTCCTAGAGTGGATGAAGATGGGTATACGGAAGTGCAAAGCAAGAAGGTTGCTAGGAAACCGGGTATTCATATTCCTAAACCAAAACAAAAGTTTGAGTATAGGCCGATTATCAACAAACATAAATAGGTTTTAAACATAAAGTCGGCTGGTAACTTTCAGTCGGCGAATCCTTTTAATGTTTTAAGTTCTTGTGACGCGGATGAGGGTCAGAATAGTAAAGGCCTGAATGGTGATGTTGATGGTTTTGAGGACTCCGAGGATGAGGAGGTGACGGAAGTTTATAACGAAACAAATGATTTTATGGTGGGAGATTCTCAAAAGCCGAAAGATTCTCACAAGCCGGAGGATACTAAAGGGGCAAGCACTCCTAACATAGCGGTTAAAGATGGTTAGTATTGCATCGTGGAATATTAGAGGGTTGAACCGCTCTCTTAAACAATCAGAGGTTCGACAGGTGGTGAAGGATTATAATCTTAGTTTGTGTGCTATTTTGGAATCGCATGTTGATATTGGTAAGCTTGATAAAGTTTGTAATTCTGTTTTTCGGTCTTGGGAGTGGACGTCCAACGGTGCTAAGTGTGATAAAGGAACTAGAATCATTATTGGATGGAATCCAGCTATTTTCGATGTCATGGTGCTTGCTCAATCTGATCAGGTTATGCATTTACAGCTTATTTTTAAATTGGATAAGCGGATGGTGTTTTGTTCTTTTGTGTATGCTGCCAACTATTATGTTTCTCGTAGAAGTTTATGGCAAAGTCTTTCAATGCACAAAGTTCTAGTTGGTGATAGTCCTTGGTTCGTTATGGGTGATTTTAATTCGGCTCTAAATCTGGAAGATAAGTCTTTGGGAACATCTTCGTTTTCTATTGGAATGAAGGACTTTCAATCGTGTGTGAATGATATCGAGATGTTCGACATTAACAGTTCGGGTATCCATTTTACATGGAATAAAAAACCAAAGAAGGGCGTCGGATTATTAAAGAAAATTGATCGTGTTTTGGGTAATACTCAATTTGTTTCTCTTTTTCCGCGTGCGGTAGCATTATTTCAGCCGTATCGTCTTTCGGATCACTCTCCGTGTGTCCTAAAAATTCCTGAATCGGGTAAGTTGAAACCGAGACCTTTTAAATTTGCTAATTTTCTGGTTCATAAACCGGAATTTTTAGATATTGTCAATCAGATTTGGGTTACTAGAGTTAATGGAGTTCATCAGTTTTCGGTTGTTAAAAGGCTTCGGCAGCTTAAAAGGCCTCTTCGTGCATTATTGTTTAAACAAGGCAATCTTCATAACAAGACCATTGAGCTTCGTACTAAACTTGACAGTATTCAGAAGTCTATAGATCGGGATCCTTTGAATGCTATTCTTAGAGCCGAAGAAGCTACGATTACGAACTGTTATCAAGAAGCGTTACTTGATGAGGAGCGATTTCTGAAACAGAAATCCAAAGTAGATTGGTTGTGTGCTGGAGACATGAACACGGCTTATTTCCACTCTGCTCTGAAAAATAGGAACCATCGTAGCAGGATTGATATTATTCGGGATTCGAGTGGAAATGTGTTCGAAGGTGATATGGTTCATGATGCTTTTGTTAGTCATTATGAGAAGTTCTTGGGGTGTACAGGGGACGTTTCTTTGCTTCCATCGCCTGATTTATTCTCTAATTTTTTGAACTCGGCTACGGCTGACCATATGATTCGTCAGGTTTCTTCAGAGGAAGTGAAAGCGGCTATGTTTTCTATTGGTATTGATAAAGCCCCGGGGCCGGATGGTTATACGGCTGCTTTTTTCAAGAGTGCGTGGAATATTGTTGGTGCAGATATCTCAAAAGCTATTATTGATTTCTTTGACACTGGGAATCTGTTACGCGAGTTAAACCATACTCTTATTGTGCTTGTGCCGAAGGTTCCTACCCCTTCGGTTATTACTGATTATCGGCCTATTGCATGTTGCAATGTTATATACAAGTGCATTAGCAAAATTGTTGCGGATAGAGTGAAGGGGGCTTTAAACGAGTTAGTTAGTATCAACCAATCTGCCTTTGTCCCAGGAAGAAAAATCTCGGATAATATTCTATTGACTCAAGAGCTTATGCATAACTATCATAGGAATGTTGGGCCGCCACGGTGCACTTTTAAAGTTGATATTCAAAAAGCCTATGATACAGTTGACTGGAATTTTCTAAGGAGTATTCTGATTGGTTTTGGTTTCAATATTAAGATGGTGAATTGGATCATGGTATGTGTTACAACTACTTCGTATTCTGTTTGTGTTAACGGTAATATTCATGGCTATTTCAAGGGAAATCGTGGGTTAAGGCAAGGGGATCCATTATCTCCATATCTTTTCACTCTTGTTATGGAAGTTTTGACAGCCATTTTGCATCACTCGTTGAGAATTGATTCCTCGTTTAAGTTTCATAATCGGTGTGAAAGGCAGCAAATTATAAATCTGTGTTTTGCAGATGATTTGTTTCTTTTTGCTAGAGGAGAGATTGCTTCGACGAAGTTTATTATGAAGTCGTTGGATTCGTTTACAAAGATGTCAGGGTTGGTGCCTAGTGTTCAAAAGAGCACGGTCTTCTTTTGCAATGTTCCGAGTTACATTAAAAGTGCTATTTTGAGAATTATGCCGTTTGTGGAGGGTACGCTTCCTGTCAGGTACTTGGGGGTGCCTCTCATATCTTCTAGGCTGTTGTATCAAGATTGTAATGTTCTTGTGGAAAAGCTCGAAAAGCGTATAATGCATTGGAGGAACAGGATGCTTTCTTTTGCTGGTAGGTTACAACTTATAATCTCTGTGTTTATCCTCTATGCATATCTATTGGTCTTCTGTTTTCATTTTACCAACTCGTGTGGTTAATGAGTTGGAATCGAGAATGCGAAATTTTCTTTGGTCTCAAGATTGCAATTTTCATAAAGGAAAGGCGAAAGTTTCTTGGAAATCTATTTGTATTCCGAAGTATGAAGGTGGGTTAGGAGTTAGACGTATTGGTGATATTAACAAAGCTCTCATGACATCTCACATTTGGAGTATTATCACTAAACGAAAGTCTTTATGGGTCGATTGGGTTCATTCGTACAGGCTTAAAGGTAAGAGTTTCTGGAGTTGCACGGTTCCTAGCAATTGCTGCTGGTCTTGGCGTAAGTTATTACAACTTAGACCGTTAATGCGAATACATGTTTGGACCAAGGTTGGTAATGGTGTTACAACTTCAGCGTGGTATGATTTCTGGTGCTCCTTGGGGCCGCTGGGGAATATTCTGTCACCAAGAATGATTTCGAATGCGGGTTTTACTTTGGAGGCTACGGTTGCTGATGTTAGAAACAATGGGGATTGGAGGTGGCCTACAGCTTGGAGGGATCTTTTTCCTGTTCTTATTCAGCTTGATAATGTCAATTTAGACCCGAATAAAAGAGATCGGATTTTATGGCGTGATGGTGATCATATTAGAGATTTTACGGCTTCAGGTGTTTGGAATTCTATTTGATATACAGAACCAGAAGTCCATTGGAGCTCTATTGTGTGGTTTTCTCAATGTATTCCGAAGCATGCTTTCTTAATGTGGTTAATTATGAGAGGTAAGTTACTTACTCAGGATAAAATTTTGGGATGGGATCTCTCTCGAAGGAAAAATATGAACATGATGTGCTGCCTGCTTTGTTATGAGAACTTTGATTCTCATAATCACTTATTTTTTGAGTGCAAATTCTCGTCTCAAGTCTGGAACATGGTTAGACAAAAGGTGGGTATGGATTTGGTTCAACCGGTTTTGGGGGATATTGTGGAGTGGCTTCTAGTTCGTGCCCGGTCGAAGACAACGTCTAATTTGGTTGCTCGAATTTTAGTTGCGGCTTCGCGTTACATGATTTGGCAGGAGCGGAATGCTAGGTTATTTAAAAACCAATTAAGACCTCCAGAAAATATAAGTGCTTCCATTGTTCAAATGGTTCGGTATAAGCTGATGGGAGTGAAGCTGAAGAATACTGCTAGAGTTCAGAAGCTTCTTGAAGATTGGGAGATTCAAGGTTTTTCGAATGAGATTGATGGTGGTTGAGTAGTCATTAGTGGTGTTGTGTTTTTTCTAGATTAGAGTCTAGTTGGTTTCTTTTGTGTGATTTGTTCTGGTTGTTTTTGCTTACACTCTTGGGGCATGTCTCATGAGTGAACTAGTGTAGGTTTTCTACACTACTTGTTTTATTTGGTTGTGAATATATAGAATCACCGGGGTAACCCTTTACCCAAAAAAAAAAGATGATTATTTTGGTAAGGATGTTAGAAAACAATCCTATTAATTAGATTTAAAATAAATGGATAAGATAAAAATAGTGGAATTGAATAAAAAAAGAGGCTCATGGGTTAGTTTAGGAGTATCGTATTCCATCAAAATCAATAGTTTATCTCTTCTCCAATGAAAAAAAACACAAAAAATGTGTTTTTTTTTCTAAAACGCAATGAAGAAAAAACACAAAAAAATGTTTGTTTTTTTCTTTTCAAAACGCAATGGACAAAAAACACAAAAATATGTTTTTTTAAACGCAATAGAAAAAAAACACAAAAAATGTGTTTTGTCTAAAACGCAATGGACTAAAAACATAAAAAGATGTGTGTGACACTTCGGGTTTTCCCGAGCAACCTTATTGTATAATACCGTTATGTGGATATATTTAACTAAAAACCTGTTATTTATTTCTGTGCATTATGTGATTTCTTGGTATGTTATGCGTATAATATAATTAATATGTGTTAAAAATTAGTGAGCCGAAACCATGGTTCCGACTCGAGACCGCCTGGTCTCGACTCGGGATCTGCTGGATTGAAACCGGCTGCACCCACTTACATGATCAGGCCCAATCCTCCTTTTAGCCCACTCGAAACCCTTAGGGTGCACCTTCTCGGAAGGGTATAAAACCCCACAAATTCAGCCGACATCCTTTTGGTTGTGAGCATCAATCACATCACATATTCTCCCAAAACATTCCATACTCTCTCTCCCTTCTCTTTCTCTCTCTAAAAACCCTAAATTTCATCACAACACCCTCCATTCTTCTCGGGCTCAACGGTGGCAATTAAGGACTCGCAAACCAGCTAGTGTTCATCGCTTGGAAGCTTTCTTTTAGCTGATTCCACACACTCTTGCTTTTGGACACCATCCGGTTAGTGTGTTCTATTGTTTAATGGTAATGTGTGTTAAAGGTGTCTATTTGTTGATAGTTTATATGTTTAACAAGGTGCTCTTTGAATGATAAAATGTAAACTGAATAAAGGTTCTAAAAAGATTCTAGCCAGGTTGCGAGTCGAGAACAAGTGGTTCCGACTCGAGACCACATAGTGACTACTCGAAACCATGATGCGCACACCAGAAGACTCGAGATCAGCCAGATTGCGACTCGAGATCTCCTGATCTCGACTCGAGACCTGACCCGAGACCTCATAGGTTGCGACTCCATTATGCACTACTCGAGACCTTCTGCTTGCGACTCGGAATTTCAAGGTTGCGACTCGAGATCTCATGTTCTCGAAGTCGAGATCACCCAGTTTCGGCTGGACTATTTTGCTTAGTTATTGGGCCGCACAAACTGATGATTCTAGTTATTGGACTGTGTGCTACAGTTGCTGCTTAGTTGCTTGTGTGTTAGGATAGACCCAATAACATATGTGCTAGTAAGACATGCATGCTATGTGTTAGATGCGTGTAGGATATACGTGACTTATCTGTACCCAAACCTGACCAATACGGGTAACCATAATAGGACGTGGTTGACCAGCATACCTGACCAAGTAAACTATCTGCGGAGCAACCCGAGGTGAGTACACAACTTTTCTAAAAGCATGCGTTCCCGGTGGTTGGGAAACGGAACGAACAACGCTATCTCCTTGTGTGGGATACAACAACGCTACCTCCTCGTGTGGGGTATAAACATACTTTCTCCCTTTGTGCGGGACATACAGTTAATTACTCTTTATATTAGATGCAACAAGTGTACTAAACGAAACTCTATCACGGAAGTCCACACTTACATATACCGATTAGTCGCCGGGGCGTGGCGAACGGGTTATTAGTTGATAGCGTTATTTAGGTCTCACCAGCCTCACACCGTGCCAAGATAGGATCGATCGTGAACTAATAGACTCTGGAAATCGTCAATGATGATATGTAACACCTCGAAAAATTCACGTCCTATAATGTATTGACACGTGTCATAAGCTTGAACGTGTGAAAGAATGTTTTGAGGGACTAAAGTTGACGAACGTGGAAAGTATGTGAATATATGAGTTCAAAATGTCAACAGTGAATAAATATACTTTACAATAACCCTACATGATGTTGATACCATCAGACGAATAAATCATGGATCATACGAGGCTAAAAGTGAGAGATTACAAACTACAGGGGTTAAATGTGTCAACATGTTTAAAGTATACCTCTGAGTGACCTTTTAGCAAACCTGAAGCTTTGTAACGATTAATTATGCTCTCTATAATGCGTGATAAAAATTTCACCAAGTTTCGTTATCGTATGAGAAAGTTATGATAAAATTCGTGTGCGAGGGGTTAAAAGCGTCAACGTTGAAATCTATGACTTTTCGGGTGATCAAAAGTTAACCAAGGACTTAACAAAGTTGGTATAAGTCTTGAAGCCCTTAGAATTCAATTTAGAGGGCCCAAAGTGCAAGAAATAAAGGTAAAATCAAGTTTGGAAGTCCAGGGGTCAAAACTGTCAACATTTGAAAGATTCATTTTTGCTGGCCACGTGATTGCGCACCTCAACACCAAAACCCTTACGGTGCGCAAGCAGGTCCCAGATGCAGCAACTCGTTTCTGTTGCCTGTTCAGCCCATGTAAACGTCATGTAAAGCCCTTTAACACTTCCAAAGGCCGCCTAAATGACTCCTAGACACTAGGGACACTTGTGGATGAGTTGTGGTCAGTTGTAGACTTGCATGTCAACAATCTAGTGGGTTAGAATCACTATATAAAGTCCCACATGTTGGCAACATTGATCATTCATTCCCATTTGCATTCCTGATCATTTCTGGAGCTCAAGTGCAATTCTAAAGCATCTCTGGTCGTTCATAGGACTCTTGTAAGTTTGCTTAACCTTCCTTAGTTAAGTTTTTACTTAGTTTTAGCTTAAAAGTCAAACCGTCGTAATTAACGGTTGACTTAAGGATTAATCACTGTTGGTCCAGTGATTAGCCGAATTGAAAGTAGTTATAAGTTGGTAATTATGTGGGCAATAAACCCTTAAAAGGGTTCCCCCTGATTCCCACTCTAACTAGGTCAAATGTCGGGTCAAACTTACTAATAAAAAGTCAACAGGATACTTAAATTCTAATTTATGCATAATTAGCAATGTAGAACACATACAACCTGTTTGATCATTAATATAACTTGGTAATTAGGGTAAGAACATGTCTAAACATGTTCAACCCGACAATTTACTGTTTAGACCCGGTTCGGAACCGAAAGTCGCAAAGCTTTGACTTTTGCTTTGACTTCAGTTCTGACCCATTTTGGTATGTTTTTTGAAATACCTAAGAGCTCTATTTGGACCAGGTTACATGCTAGTATAACCCTCTGTGATTATACACCATGGTTCATTAGTTAACCAATTAATACGCATGATTCCGTTAATTGCTCATATGTTGACCATTATGCCCTTTTCACCTTAAAACGTGATTTTTGGAAATGTAAAAGAGTAGAAACTTTAATTACTGATATTTAAACTTGCATCCAAAATTTGACATCAGTTTGAGGTGTAGACTAAGAGTTATGCTCGTTAGCGTAAAATGAAAGCTTTATGTTAATTAAACGACATAATTAGCGTATAGCCTAGTTAAGCCGACTTTTTGATATCAAATTTATTACCCACTGACGTAATATATTATTTTGGGATTTTGAAGATTTTTAATTAATTTTAGGCTGAGCATAACTTATAGTCGTAGGCTTAATCCGGTAATTGTCGGTTTTGCCCTTACGGGCTATAAAATGAGTTTTACATATCTAATTGACTCCAAACCTTTTGCTACTGATTACATATGATAAATAAATTATTTTAAGCCTTCTGGAATAATAAAAATATCAGCTTTAAGTATAGAACCCGGAAATGGCTTCTAATCGCCTTTTTAAGCGTTTTTAACGCCTAGTATGTACTAGAACTATTTTAAACAAACAAGGGTTGATACCTACTGATATTTTGGGCAAATTATAATATTTTAACAATAAGCAAAAGTTGTTTAACTCAGACTTCAGTTTTGAGCTTTTCGGCTTATGTGAAATTACCAAAATGCCCCTACGGTGCATAGTTTGGTTATAATTGATAAATTTCACATATATACAATACCTTACTGTTATAAATCAGTAAACTAAGTATTTTTGCTGATTATATCAGACCTGTGACTCAGGTAAATACTTAAACTCGTTTATAACCTTTTAAATGACCAAACTACCCCTACGGGGCATAGTTTGTGTTTAAATTCGTTTCGGGCATAATAAAAGACATCTTACTGATGTCACAACATATTTGTAGCATATTAACTTAGGAAACCTGTATATGGCTCTTATGAATACCCGTTACGCTTATTACGCGTTCGGTTCGGTTTATGTAACTAGTTTACATAAATTAGCCGAAACGGGTCAAACCTTATCGGTTTTATCTCAAAATCCAGAATGTGTATGAAATACCCATATTAAGCAAGTCTTCGAACTTGTCGGGTCTAAATCACATTCTATCCGGTCTTCGCTTAATCATGCGTACGAACCGTATCTTTGAAACTAACCGGTCTAAGCTTAAGCTTAATTAAAGACCCGTTAGGAATTTAATAGGTTATTTAAAAACCTTCGTTCCAGACTAGGATCCCAGTAAAAGCTATCTGTACTTGCTGAATTGAAATACGGCTGGGATTGAATTTATATTTAGCTTAGGTAAATACTTTTAACTTATTTTCCCTATACGGGCTTGGGTTACGGTATATAGAATACCGCTTGATCGGGCATCAAATCTTCCATCGTTGGGTGGTTAATTGAATAATTTGATCGGCTCGTTTAAACAGTCTTGTTTACTTAAAGCCTTTGGGGGGGTTAATGACCATGTCCCGGATATCCTTGGCATCATTTTACGAAATGGCCACGACTTAAGCGCGGGGTGTAGGCGTACACCCGTCAGTGCATAAAAGAATAATGTGGTGTGTCTATTGATCTTTAACCCGGACACGATCCGGGCTACTGAACGCATAAGGAACATGTAATTCGTTCACAAGATTATATATTTAAATAATTCTCCCAAGTATAAAAGATTAATTTTGCCTCTGTGCATTTTAATCAAATTATAAAAGATATTTTGTGCCACGTGCATCCAAATCAATTTTCTTAAACCATTTTCAAAATGAGTCAGTTAATTGTATTTACCAGTGTAAACTGACGTATTTTCCAAAAAGGCTAAATGCAGGTACTATACGTAATAGGCTGGCTACTCCAGGCATCAATAATCAAGTCTCGCAAGCTTTAGATGTTAAAGTCTGTTGAACGATATTATCTTTCTGTTAAAGATCCGCCTGTGGATCCATCTTACGCTCCGTTGTAATATTTGATATTACTTTGAATCGGATTGTAATATATTTTATCTTTGTTTTGCTTCCGCTGTGCATTTAAATATTGTGTTGTTTGACTATTATGTTGCCAACCACGTCACGATACTCCCCACCGGGCCCACCGGTGACACGTGTGGAAATCGGGGTGTGGCAAGTTGGTATCAGAGCCAACATTGAGTGAATTAAACACTAGCCTTATGTGTTTAATCTCAATGACACAGTAGCACATTCCTTGACCTTCTGAGTCTAGACTTAACATAGGAATATTCCCAATCCTAATCTGGAAATTTTTGCTTCCAAATTTTTATATATACGTCGCCAAGCGAAGAAGCTGTAATAGAAATTCTCCAAAGCTGGAGCCATGAAATGCTGAGCTTCGTACCGCGGCTAGAATGAAACGAGCATCCAAAGAGAGTACGTTCAGAAAAAAAATGAAGAAGAAACTCCTCTTGCTGAAGATCGTTTCCTTAATAAGTCCTTATAAGGACATATTTATCTTTTAGTCCCTTCGAGGACAACATTATTCCTTTCAGGTCCCGTTTAGGGCAACCTTGAACTTTATAATTTTATAGTGGAATGACTAAATATTTATCCTAATCAGGAAATATTAAATAAATGGAAAATAACATTCCTTTTATAAGATCTACCATTATAATAAAATGGCAAAATCTAAAAGGACAAGACCTAGCCTATTGTCATATTAAGACCCGGCCAAGATGGCAGTTCCTCAATTTAGATTCAGATCCTTATTAACATTCCTTTTGCAAGATCTACCATTATAATAAAATGGAAAAATCTAAAAGGAAAAGACCTAGCCTCGTGTCATATTAAGACCCGGCCAAGATGGTAGTTCCTCACTTTAGATTCAGATCCTTATTAACATTTCAATTTAGAAATTGTTCTGCGTTAATTATTAAAAAGAATCTTAAAGGTAAAACCTAGCCTAAATGTCAATGCTGACATGGCCAAGATGGTAAAACCTAGCCTAAATGTCAATGCAGACATGGCCAAGATGGTAAAACCTAGCCTAAATGTCATTGCAGACATGGCCAAGACGGTAAAACCTATCCAAAAGATTCCTAACCCAACTGAATGATCTCTGAATCATGGGTTTAAATCATCAATTAAGATGATCATATTTAGACCATACGTGGTAATATGGTGCCTACGGGCCTTGCTCATTTCCATATGAGCCAAAAGACAGTGGTA
>JARYGA010040336.1:0-23221 GCA_030545235.1 Helianthus tuberosus | reverse complement strand
AGAGTCGGGAGGAACATGAGCAACATTTACGACTTATTCTGGAACTCCTTCGAACGGAACAACTGTACGCTAAGTTTTCAAAATGCGACTTCTGGCTTCGTGAAGTCCACTTTCTAGGTCACGTGGTAAACAGGGATGGGATACATGTTGATCCATCCAAGGTAGATTCGATCAAGAACTGGCCTGCACCTCGCACACCAACAGAAATACGCCAATTCTTGGGTTTGGCTGGTTATTACAGACGGTTTATCAAAGACTTCTCAAGGATTGCACAGCCGCTTACATTACTGACACAGAAAGGTATTGCCTACCGTTGGAGTGATACACAGGATACAGCGTTTCAGCACTTAAAGGATAGACTTTGTAGCGCACCTATCCTCTCATTGCCTGAAGGCACGGACGATTTTGTAGTCTACTGTGATGCATCTATCCAAGGTTTTGGATGTGTGTTGATGCAACGGGATAAAGTTATTGCTTATGCTTCGCGCCAACTTAAGATTCACGAACGGAATTACACTACACACGATTTAGAGCTTGGAGCTGTTGTTTTTGCGCTCAAGATATGGCGACATTATCTGTATGGCACTAAGTGCACCATCTACACCGATCACAGAAGTCTTGAGTATATTTTCAAGCAGAAAGACCTGAACATGCGACAACGTCGATGGGTCGAGTTACTGAACGATTACGAATGTGCTATAAAGTACCATCCAGGCAAGGCCAATGTGGTGGCCGACGCCCTCAGTCGAAAGGATACCATACCTAGGCGTGTACGAGCATTGCAACTCACTATTCAGTCTAGTCTTCCTTCACAGATACGAGATGCTCAGGTAGAAGCATTGAAACCAGAAAACGTCAGGGCTGAAGCTCTACGCGGTTCAAGGCAACGGTTAGAACCAAGGGCAGACGGCGCCTACTACGTAACAGGACGCATCTGGGTCCCACTCTATGGCAACCTACGCGAGCTTGTAATGGATGAAGCTCATAAGTCTCGCTACTCAGTACATCCTGGTTCAGATAAGATGTACCACGACCTCAGAACTACATATTGGTGGCCTAGCATGAAGGCCCACATAGCAACTTACGTTAGCAAGTGTTTGACTTGTGCGAGAGTCAAAGCAGAATATCAGAAACCATCAGGCCCACTCCAACAACCTGAGATACCACAATGGAAATGGGAGCAAATTTCCATGGATTTTGTTACTGGCCTGCCTAGATCTCAGCGCGGAAATGATACTATTTGGGTGATCGTGGATCGACTCACAAAGTCTGCTCACTTCTTGGCTATCAAGGAAACGGATAAGTTCTCCACTCTAGCAGACGTATACCTTAAGGAAGTTGTCTCGAGGCACGGGGTGCCCACATCTATTATCTCTGATCGTGATGCACGTTTTACTTCAGAACTGTGGCAAGCAATGCACAAATCTTTTGGCTCTCGATTGGACATGAGCACAGCTTATCATCCTCAGACAGATGGGCAGTCTGAGCGCACTATTCAAACTCTAGAAGACATGCTTCGAGCGTGCGTAATTGACTTTGGCAAAGGCTGGGAAAAACATCTGCCACTTGTGGAATTTTCGTACAACAACAGTTACCACACCAGCATTAAAGCTGCTCCTTTTGAGGCATTGTACGGGCGTAAATGCCGATCACCTCTTTGTTGGGCAGAGGTGGGTGACAGTCAGATCACAGGTCCGGAAATGGTAGTTGATACTACTGAAAAGATTGCTCAAATACGACAACGCATGGCGGCAGCTCGTGACCGTCAGAAAGTATACGCTGATAAAGACAGGAAAATACTCGAATTCCAAGTTGGGGATCGAGCACTACTCAAAGTTTCACCCTGGAAGGGTGTTGTTCGTTTTGGCAAACGAGGCAAACTCAATCCACGATATGTTGGACCATTTGAAGTCATAGAGAAAATAGGCAAAGTGGCCTACAGACTGAACTTACCGGCTGAACTCAGTGCAGTTCACAACGTCTTTCACGTGTCGAATCTGAAGAAGTTTCAGTCAGATGAGACCCACATAGTTCCTCTGAAGGAGCTCACTATCGACGAACAATTGCATTTCGTCGAGGAACCAGTTGAAATCACGGACCAGGATGTTAAGGTCCTCAAGAACACCAGAATACCACTTGTTCGAGTTCGTTGGAACTCCCGTCGTGGCCCAGAGTTTACCTGGGAACGCGAAGACCAAATGGAACTCAAATATCCCCAGTTGTTCGAAAACAATGCAACTACTACTGAGGCTGAAGCTACTACAGAAGTTCGGGATGAAATCCCAACTCAACGGGGGGATGATGTGACACCCCAGGAAAACCAGTAAACGATAACTTACCTAGCTTCCTCAGTAACCGCATGCTAAATTTCGGGACGAAATTTCTTTCAAGTTGGGGATAATGTGACAACTCGAGTTTCCGACTTTCTTTTTCGCTCTTAGTGCACGTTGACTTTGACTGTGTAGTTGTTTGACTTGTTTAACTTGTAACTGTATACGTTATTTTATAATGAACGCATAGTGGTTGCATGATTTTGTGTTTGGCTGTATAACAAGAAACACCTGTTGAAAACTTAAACTGTTTAAAATATGAAAGGACCCGACGAAACAGAAGTTCTGTTTCGCCATTTACATCCCGACGAAACTGATGTGTTTCGCCATCAAGCAACTCGACGAAACAGACAGGACCCGACGAAACAGACTGTTTCGTCATAAGCATCCCGACGAAACAGAAGTCTGTTTCGCCAAGCCCAGTTTCGCCAAGCCCATTAAGGGCCCAGAACGGTAATTCGTTCATATTAACGTGAACCGACTCCCTGTTTCACACTTTTAACAAAAATAGAAACCCTAGAACTCTCCACTCTGTGAAGGCGATACCCATCATCAACCATCATCTTTCTCTCTCGAATCCTCCCTTGTTCATCTCGAATATCTCGGTTAGTGCGTGCTCGTCTAAATCGGTTTCTTTGTCCCTTGATTTCTTTATACATGTTGTGTTTATGCTCGATTTCTGGATTATAGGAGGGTATGTTGATGATACTCGGTTCTGAATGTTGTTTATATGGCCTGATTCTGAATACACATTAGTATCTTGATAGGAATCGATGATATGATGTTGTATGTTAATCTATATGTTGTACACATAACCTAGGGTTTGTGCTAGACGTTAAGAACTGTGATACTTATGTTATGATGATGTTACGATGATTCTGCGTTGAATGATTACTGTATGATTGAGGAATTGCTGTTTTACGGCTGTTAGGGTTTATGTGTTTTTTTCGCATCTGCTGTAACTGATGTCTGCGAAACTGACTGATCGACGAAACAGAACTCTCGGCGAAACAGGATGTGTTTCGCCAAGAGTAGTCGACGAATCAGAAGTTCTGTTTCGCCAGGGGACACCTCGACGAAACAGAATGTGTTTCGTCACTATATGTGTTTCGCCACTATCTGTGTTTCGCCAACATGCGTGTTTCGCCGAATAGCTGATCTGTGCAGTAACTTGAGTTAATTCTGTTAAGTGTTAACTGGGTTAGTTAACTGCTGTTATGTATAAAGTATTACTTGTATGATTGCAAATACGTGTATTGTGATTGATGCGATGTTCATGATGATTATGTTTACGCACAAACAACTTTAATACAAACTGATTATGTATACGTGCATACCTTAGGACGTGATTGATTAACCGTGAGCACATACTTAGCATACCGAGCGAAACAAGGTGAGTTCACACTCTTTCTAAGGCATGGGATTCCCGGTGGTTTGGGAATGGGTTAAGAAACTAAAATGGAACCTACATATTCTCCTTGGGTAGGATATGTACCGCCATCCTCCATGGGTAGGATGCCAATATAAATCCTATGTATTCTCCTTGGGTAGAATACATACGTTCGTCCTCCTTGGGTAGGACAACAACCTTAACATACAATGGAACCTACATATTCTCCTTGGGTAGGATATGTACCGCCATCCTCCATGGGTAGGATGCCAATATAAATCCTATGTATTCTCCTTGGGTAGAATACATACGTTCGTCCTCCTTGGGTAGGACAACAACCTTAACGCATGCTCGTCCTCCTTGGGTAGGACAATCACACTCGCTACGGTCCTTGGATTAAGAAGGGCACGTACAAATACGACTAGTCAACACTATTCATCGCACGCATGCCTGGACTGGCAGCAAGGACTAACGCGATTCAAATTTCTAAACTTCGCAAACATGCCTAGAGGGCCGCGATGCTATTACTTACGATTTACGAAACGAACATTATAACTAAATAACTAACAGTGAACTCGCTCAACTAGTTGTTGACTCTCTGTTACATGCCTTGCAGGACAATAGGTACTCTTGGAGCTTGCACGGGAGGCGCAGTCGTTGTGGGCACGGACGTGGATGTTTTGTTAAACATTATAACATTTTGTTCTTAAACTTATGTTGGGTTTTACATTAATGCTTCCGCTATACACTTGTATATATTTGGTTTTGTAAACACCTATCGTATTGATGAATGACTTTTGATAATTATGTTCAATATGATTGGTGGCTTGATCCTGGTCATGTCACGCCTCCAAGCGGTGGTACTCCGCGTGTGGATTTTGGGGGTGTGACAGTAACAAGCCTGGACATGAAGCCAAAGATTGCAGGAGCTCACGTCCTGCGAATCAGTATCGACAACAGCAGCCACAAGCTCCACAGAACCAACATCAACACCAGCAGGGTAATAAGGGATGCTTCCAGTGCGGTGCTGAGGGTCACTTCAAGAGGCAATGTCCACAGCTGAATCAGAATCAGCATCAGAACCACAACCAAGGAAACGGGAACAACAATGGAGGCAACAATGGAGGCAACAACGGGGGTAACAATAATGGCAATGGTGCCAGTGGACATGTTTACGTGCTAGGTCAGGGTGACTCGAGGAACGATCCCAACGTGGTGATGGGTAAGTTTCTTCTGGACGATTTCTTTGTTACTGTTTTATTCGATTCGGGTGCCGATACTAGTTACGTGTCCTTAAAAGTTAGTCAAATGCTTAAGCGCACCCCAACACTTTTGAACACCAAACACATGGTAGAGCTTGCAAACGGTAAAAGTCTTGAAGCCACTCACATAGTTAAGGGTTGTAACCTTGTTCTTGCTGATCAGACGTTTTCTATCGACCTCATTCCTATCGTTCTGGGTAGTTTCGACGTTGTTATCGGGATGGATTGGTTATCTCAACATCAAGCGGAAATTCTTTGCAACGAGAAGACTGTCCGCATCCCTCGTTCTGGTGAAGAACCCCTCGTAATTCATGGCGACAAGAGTGGTGCAGTCGTGGGCATCATCTCTTTCCTTAAGGCCCATAAGTGTTTGCGAAAGGGCCATACTGCTACTCTAGCTCTCGTTTCTGATACATCCTCGGAAGAAAGGAAGATAGAAGACATACTTATTGTACGTGATTTTCCTGAGGTATTCCCTGAGGAATTACCTGGTCTTCCGCCTCATCGACAGGTCGAGTTTCAAATCGAGCTAGCTCCTGGAGCAGCACCAATAGCTCGTGCACCTTATCGACTAGCTCCGTCAGAACTTGAAGAACTGTCCACGCAATTACAAGAACTCTTGGAAAAGGGTTTCATACGTCCTAGCTCTTCGCCCTGGGGAGCTCCTGTCTTGTTTGTGCAGAAGAAAGACGGTACTTTCAGAATGTGTATTAACTATCGCGAACTTAACAAGGTGACAGTGAAGAATCATTATCCTCTTCAACGTATTGATGACTTATTCGACCAGTTGCAAGGGTCGAGCTATTACTCTAAGATTGATTTGACATCGGGATACCATCAGCTGAGAGTCCGAGATTAGGACGTCTCCAAAACAGCATTCAGAACTCGTTACGACCATTACGAGTTTCTGGTTATGCCTTTCGGATTGACGAACGCACCAGCGGTCTTCATGGATCTCATGAACCGAGTATGCAAACCTTACCTGGATAAGTTCGTTATTGTTTTCATCGAAGACATCCTGATCTATTCTAAGTGTCCGGAGGAACACGAGTAACATCTACGACTTATTTTGGAACTTCTTCGAACAGAGCAATTGTATGCCAAATTTTCGAAATGTGACTTCTGGCTTCGCGAAGTCCACTTTCTAGGCCACGTGGTAAACAAGGATGGGATTCATGTAGATCCATCCAAGGTTAACTCGATCAAGAACTGGCCTACACCCCGTACACCAACAGAAATCCACCAATTCTTGGGCTTGGCAGGATATTATAGAAGATTCATCAAGGATTTCTCCAAGATTGCGCAACCCCTCACTTCACTGACTCAGAAGGGTGTCACCTACCGTTGGGGCGATGCGCAGGAATCTGCCTTTCTGCACTTAAAAGACAGACTTTGTAGCGCGCCTATCCTCTCATTGCCTGAAGGCACAGATGATTTTGTGGTTTATTGCGACGCTTCCATCCAAGGAATTGGTTGCGTGTTGATGCAACGTGACAAGGTCATTGCCTACGTATCGCGCCAACTTAAAGTTCATGAAAGGAACTACACTACGCACGACTTGGAACTGGGAGCAGTTGTTTTCGCACTTAAGATATAGAGACATTACCTGTACGGTACCAAGTGCACCATTTAAACCGATCACAGGAGTCTCGAGCATATCTTCATGAAAAAGGAGTTAAACATGCGACAACGTCGATGGGTCGAGCTCTTGAATGATTATGAATGCGCTATCAAATACCATCCGGGCAAAGCCAATGTTGTGGCTGACGCCCTCAGTCGAAAGGATACTATACCTAAACGTGAGCGAGCATTACAACTTACCATCCAATCTAGTATTCCTACTCAGATACGAGATGCTTAGGTCGAAGCATTGAAAGCAGAAAACAACAGGGCTGAGTCTTTACGAGGATCGAGGAAGCGGTTAGAACAAAAGGAAGACGGCGCTTACTACGTAACAGGGCGCATCTGGGTCCCACTCTACGGGAACTTACGCGAGCTTGTGATGGATGAAGCGCACAAGCCTCGTTATTCGGTACATCCTGGTTCGGATAAGATGTACCACGATCTCAAGACTACGTATTGGTGGCCTGGTATGAAAGCCCACATAGCAACCTATGTTAGCAAATGTTTGACTTGTGCGAGAGTCAAGACCGAATATCAGAAACCATCAGGCCTACTTCAACAACCAGAGATCCCGAAATGGAAATGGGAGCAAATTTCCATGGATTTCGTTACTGGCCTGCCTAGATCTCAACGCGAAAATGATACCATTTGGGTGATCGTAGATCGACTGACCAAGTCTGCACATTTCCTGGCTATCAAGGAAATGGATAACTTCTCTACTCTAGCAGACATCTACCTAAAGGAAATGGTATCGAGGCACGGAGTGCCAACCTCCATCATTTCTGATCGTGACTCACGTTTTACATCTGAATTGTGGCAAGCTATGCACAAGTCCTTTGGTTCTCGATTAGACATGAGCACAAAATATCACCCGTAAACGGATGGGCAGTCTGAACGCACCATCCAAACCCTTGAAGACATGCTTAGGGCATGTGTGATTGATTTTGGCAATGGTTGGGAAAAGCACCTCCCATTAGTGGAGTTTTCGTATAACAACAGTTACCACACCAGTATCCAGGCCGCTCCGTTCGAGGCATTGTACGGATAGAAGTGCCGATCACCTCTTTGTTGGGTAGAGGTTGGTGAAAGCCAAATCACAGGCCCAGAACTTGTGGTAGACACGACTGAGAGGATTCCTCAGATACGACAGCGAATGGCGGCAGCTCGTGACCGTCAGAAAAGCTACGCTGATAAGCGCAGGAAACCACTCGAGTTCCAGGTTGGGGATCGAGTGCTACTTAAAGTCTCACCTTTGAAAGGTGTAGTTCGTTTTGGCAAACGGGGCAAACTCAATCCGCGTTATGTCGGACCGTTCGAAATCATTGAGAAAATTGGCAAAGTCGCCTACAAGCTGAATCTACCTGCAGAACTCAGCGGAGTTCACAACGTATTCCACGTGTCGAATCTGAAGAAGTGCCTATCAGATGAGACCCTCATAGTTCCCTTAAAGGAGCTCACAATCGACGACCAGTTGCGATTCGTCGAGGAACCAGTTGAAATCACAGACCAAGATGTTAAGATTCTCAAGCACACCAGAATACCTCTTGTTCGAGTTCGTTGGAACTCCCGTCGTGGCCCAGAGTATACATGGGAACGAGAAGACCAAATGAAACTCAAGTATCCCCAGTTGTTTAAGAAAAGTGCAACCACTACTGAGGCTGAAGCTACTGCAGAATTTCGGGACGAAATTCCAAACCAATGGGGGGATGATGTGACACCCCAGGAAAACCAGGAAACCACGCAACTTAACTAGCTTCCTCAGTAACCACGTGCTAAATTTCGGGATGAAATTTTCTTAACAGGGGGAGAATGTGACAACCCTCATAATTACATGTATCCGTACGATTTATTAATGTTAATTAAAGTGCTTGATGACTGTGTTAAGTTACTTAACTGCTTTCTGATTACTGCGTCATACTTACATGTGCTTGTTAACATACTAGTCTTGTGCAGAAAATTGACTAAATAGTCCTGTACGCTTTCCTGAGAGTTTGGAATTAAAAGTGTTACAAAATGATATATAAAAGACACCTTACGGAATAACTTAACACTTTAACGAAACGGTATCTAACCGAACAACCGGACATTTCTTGGGACGCCAAAATATTGCAAGTAACGTTGTTTAATTATTTCTTGGCTAGTCATGATCCCCGAACACCCTAACACCCAGTAAATTCTGTAGTAACTAACTTATGTAAACATATACTTGCATTTGAACTAATACTTACCAACTTGTTTTAAAAAAAATTACAATTAACCCCCCCCCCCCCCCCATCAAAGTTCACGGCCCACATGAGGACCCACCAAGATTTTATGTCAATATTTTGTGTAGATTTGTTACTTGTATATCTTGCCAAGATATTGCAAATCTTATAAGTATGATTCCTAGATCATGAGATCTCTTCATATCTTCATCATACCTTCTCTAGATCACCTCACACCTCTCTCTCACTAACTCTCTCTCCCTCTCTCGACCCTCACTAGAACCGCCACCACCACCCCCATAACTCAACCATCTTCATCCATTTTCAAGTCCCATTCAAGTGCTAGAAGAAGTCTTGTGGAGCTTGAAGCTTGGAGGTCTTGAAGGAACATCACACATTGCTTTCTCACCTCATCTTCATCATCATTCTTTGTTCATAAGTTCATCCCTAGCCTTTGAGCTAGTTGTAAGTCTTTGACTTCACTCTTGGTTACTTTTATGATGATTATTCGTAAGATTGTTATTTGATGCTTAACACAAGAACATAAAAAGAAAATGAACAAAGAGCATGAACATAAGTTTACATGAAGATGAAATCTTGTTGGGTTAAGGTTGGTTAAAGCATGCATGATATTTGATCATTGATTTCTTGATAAAGCCGTTGTTAGGACATTTGTTGATACGTTTTAGTAACATCTAGACTATAAAAAGCATGCTGATTAGCATTTTCAGCCAACTTCAACTGGCTGTAAATGGATCATAATTAATCGAAAAACTGATTTTCTGAAGCCTAAATTATGTATTTTCGAAAAATGGTTCTAATGGCACTAGAATCATAATTTTTGGACTTCGTTTACTATTTTTAAAGGGTCGTTTTGTAACAGCAGCTAAAGCTGCGTTTTTACTGCAGAAAATATGTGTTATGTTTTTCATCATAACTTGAAATCTGTGTAGAATCAGCTCATGAAATTTGTACAGTAGATGACCACTGATGTCAGTGTAATGATCCAACTGGAATTTCATCAATCGGGCTTATGATGCATTTTAAATAAATTATTTCGTGGACTGCAGTCAGAAAGTGATGAATCTAATTTGCAGTCCGGTAAATGAATTTTTATAAAATATTGGTAATGAATTGGATCCCGAGATTTTTACATAATAATATTTGCATCGTTTAAGACCTTCTGTAAAAATTTGGGAATTTTTGGAACAAAGTAACTATTTTATTAAAATTCCCGAAAACAGCCCAGTTTTGAATATAACAGCTGAAACAGCATAAGTAGTAATTTGCGTGTCTAAATGTCGGGTAGGTTATCTGAGAATGATCTAACATGTTATATGTCAATGAAAGTGTTATGTGCAATGTCGTATGTCTGCTTATAAACAGGAATAGATGGGAGGTTTATATGGGCATGAACCGTTAAATGATGCATGTTATGTGATAGATGCGTGTAGGAAATTTGAGCTCTATTTGAAACCACTAAATGACTAATTGGTAATCATATTAGGACGTGATTGACCGGCCTTGACTGTTAGCTATTTTTGAGAGTCAAACCGAGCAACCAAAGGTGAGTTCACACCCTTACTAAGGCATGGGATTCCCGGTGGTTGGGAATGGGATTAAATAGCTAAGACGGAACTTGTACTTTCACCACTACTAGACTACTTACCTCCGTCCTCGGATTGGGAAAGGCACCAGCGCTAAACCTATGTATTCTTATACGTACCTATGTCCTCGGATTGGGAAGGGCACCAGCGCAAAACCTATATTCACTACGTACCACTGTCCTCGGATTGGGAAGGACACCAGCGCTAAACCTACATATTTAATATGTACCTCTGTCCTCGGATTAGGAAGGACACATATATATACATCTAGTTTAGTGGTTTATAACATGGGGTAGCCCCCACCGTTTATGGTTTGGAAAATAAGGAGAGTTGATTTAACTTGCAGTTGCAAACAAACTCATAGTTCTTGAAAAACTACTTTATAACGAACACCTACTGTGAACTCGCTCAACTTTGTTGTTGACTCCTTGTTACATGCCTTACAGGTCGCTAGATGCTTATGGAGCTTGCACGAGGAGGAGGTCGTTGTGGGACATAGACTGTCGAGTCCTATGTTAAACATTTGAACTTATTAAACTTATGTTTTGGTTTCCCGTCTTATGCTTCCGCTGTTTAATTTAAACTTGGTTAACTAGCTTTTGGTCACCAATTGTATTGTGGTTGGTTTTATTTACTTAATTACGTTGTTCAATATGATTGGTGGCTCGATCCTGGTCATGTCACGCCTCCAAGCGGTGATGCTCCGCGTGTGGATTTTGAGGGTGTGACAACATCAGATGAATCCGAGACTATATTACAACAACACGAATCCAATGGTTAAAAGTTGTGTGCTTTTATCATTTGATGTCAAAGGACACGAGATGTATAGATGTAGAATCTAGTGTTACTTAGTTAGCCGGGGTGCAATAAAGGAGTTTCGACCGATGGATTCTCAAACAATCGGTCACAATAAGCAAACAAGTTTTCACAAACCATAGCATCCGCTATATGAATTCAAAAACAACAACTCATGTGTAATAGTAACATGAAAATGATCTGTCAACTTCCGGATAGATGAATGGTAAGGTTTAGTGTGTTGACATTCTTGAATTGTGAAAATATGCCGAATGAAATACAAGCGAATCTGGTGTATCATTGTCTTAATTCGTAGTTGCATTAGGATTGTTTAAAGGACAGGTCAAACAAATGTATGCGTAGTTTCATGTGAAACGGTTGACCATGATTAGCACAAGCTACAAGTTTGTAATGACACCACAAGGTGTCGTAATGACATAATTCAATAATAGTGGTGACTGAACGAGTTCACCGTGTTTGAAGTCAAATGAAAGTATACTGAGACAAGTCTGAAGATTTGATTTACACAATGTCATAGAGTTTTCAGTTGAATACGGAACATCAAAGAGCCACTGTTTTTGATCGAGGATGAAAAGTATTAAGTACCGCAAGGCATTCGATTGACAATGAAAGAATCGTTAGGAGGTACATTGTGATATGAAATGAATCTATGCACCATTGTGTTAACACACAACTGTGTTAGGACCGCTTTAATCATGATAAGCAGAACGGATTTAGAAAAAGTCGATAAATAAACAATTAGATCCGTGTATGAGGTGCGAAACCAAATTAGCGCAAGCTTTAATTTTGTGAAAGTATCACCGCAAGGTGTTGAAACCAATAAACGATTTAGTGGAGTCGTAGACCAATCAAGTCTACTATGACTCGAAACAAAAGAATCTTTGCAAGAATACTTGAATATAATGCTCTAAATACATCATATGACGTCTTAAACTGAATATGCGAAATGGATAAGTTCAAGCAATTGAACTTGGTTTTAGCGCAATCCAACAATAAACGTATGTATCGACATTGGAATCTCAGCATGGTTACGAAGATAAACCATGAGTGTAACTTGAAAGAAGAGAAGTCTCAAGAAAGTGTGTTAACTTGGAAACAAAAGAGCCAACAATTTTAATAAGGTAGGTCATTCGAATCATAAATCAGTAATATTTGAATTTCAATGAAGTGTTTATTCGAAACGAAACCACATGCGTAGCAAATGGTGCATGTGTGACATATAAGTTTCCGAGTACTGAAGCAATGAGTATTTGCTAAGATGAAGAAATGACCAAGTATTGAAGCAATTGTGTGTTCACTCTTAGCGAATAAAATTGGCGCAATGCAACTACCATTAGGGGAGTAGAGATGCAAACATCTACTTGCTAGAAGCGAAAGTGAAGATTTCAACAAAAGAATTTAAGTACTTTCTGTTTGGTTAACTGAAATGGCATATATGCCAGGATAATGGTGTTTGCTTGGGTTAACAGATGTGGTACCTAAGTATCAACCTTTACGAGTTTGGACCTGGGTTCCCATAGATCCTAAGTACATGTTTTCTAGATTCTCAAAGTTTCGTATTCTGTGTAAAACTGTTTTGTGCATTGTGTAGGAAACACCATTTTTGTGTATGTTTAAAACAAGTTATTATCCCACAATTTCCCGGTATACTTTCTTCCTGAATTCGCAGCTAATGACACTCGATCATCGATCAGTAGTGAGATAGTAATTGGATCCTCATAGTTAGTTAAATAAATAATTTGTTAATCCTTGGCAAGAGTTACTAACTCTTGTCGGTTAGCTCGTTCAGCTCCTGGTAGTTGATGCTCGTACGGAAACTATCGTCCTTCCTCTTGACGAACAGAACTGAGGTTACCCAAAACGGAAAACTTGGTCTGTTAACTTCCTTCTCTATCAACTACTGAGGTTACACTGACAATCCTTGCATCTTTGAAGGTGTAAGTCGTTAAGGTGCATTGACTGAAGGTGCGGCGCCTGGAAATCTAATTGATGCGAAATTCGACTTGTCGTCGAGGAGACAGTTCTGGCAAGTCTTCGGGGAAGACTTCAAGATATTTCCTTATCACAGGGATATCTTCGAGTTTTGGTTCTTCGGCTCCCTTGTCCACGACATGAGCCAAGAAAACAACACATCCTTTGCACGAAAACCTCTGTGTCTTTAACAATGGATAATCCGTAGGGCGTATCCTGCTTCATGAACCATGATCGTTTCGTCGTTCGTCATCGTAATGCGGATAACAATCTCTGCTCGATTGCTTGACAACTAATCCATTCCAAATACGTCGTCGAAGTTTCCCTTTAGCTAGTACGGGTTATCTAACTTACTTGCTACCAACCAAGTACACTCTCTAACTCTAGAGATGCGAGGCTAAAGTTTGTAATAGTATCAAGTAGCACAGATGCATAATGTTGACTATTATGGAACATATGGATAACCTTGTTTGGATTCTGGAGTGCTTCCCTAGCTCCACTATTAAGCTTTCATCCTTGTGCTTGATTCTTCTTAGGGCAGTATTTTCTAAAATGCTTTTTGCTCCCACAGTTAAGGCAACCTTGAGCATGTTTTTGTTTTTCACTCGTCCTGCTTTGATAGTTGTAGTTGTCGTTGTCTCCTCCGTGATTCTTGCTACCATCTTGACCTTCATTTCTAGGTTCAGTACCTTGCCTACAAGTCTCCTTGGGATGCCCCCTCTTGCCACAGTTATCACATTTTCTATATTTACATCGCCAGACATGGTAACGTAGACAATTGTCGCACTTAGGTAGGATACCTATGTAGTGTTTTCCCTTTTGGCCTTCTTCTTGTTATTCGCCTGAGTACCCTTCTTGAAGTTTGCAATTTTTCTCTTGTTATCTCCAGGTGGCTCTACAGGTGTCTCCTTTTTCTCTTCCGTAGTAGAGAATTTTCCTAGTCTAACCGCTTCTTCAGTGAGCGCCACACTTAAGTCGATAGCCTCGGTGATCGTTGGAGGCTTAGATGTTGTCACCAGACTTAGAATCTGAGGTGCCAATCCCCCGATGAAGCGTTCGATCCTCTTAAACTCTGGTTCCACCAGATGCGAAGCAACTTGTGATAAATCGTGAAATCTCTGTACATACTCAGTTATCTTGGAACCTTCCATCTTCAAGTTCCACAGTTCAGTCTCCAACTTCTGGACTTATGCCCTAGAGCAATATCTTTTATGCATCAGTTCTTTCAGTTCGTCCCACGTCAAAGCATACGCATCACTCTCGCCCATTGTCTGAACCTGAAGGTTCCACCATGACAGGGCCCCATCTAGAAATAGTCCAGCTATGTAGGTGACCTGATGTTCGGGGGCGCATTTACTTAATCGCAAAACATAATCCGTCTTCTCAACCCAATGCACAAAAGTTATGGCACCCCTAGTGCCGTCGAAGTCTCGAGGTTTGTAGCTCAAGAACTGCTTGTAGGTGCAGCCGTTGGGTGGGTTATTTCCTGAGGTACCCCCGCTGCGTTCGGAGCGAAGGGCCTTGTGGTATCGACGTTCCCTTGTATCGACATCTTCTAAGAAGAAGATTGGTTAGGTCAGGTCCTATTTGTTCAGGGAGTGTATATAGTTGTTTAGAGGTCATATGTACATACATATAATAGATTATCATATCAACCAATCAAGCAATAGCATAATCATAGCATAACCAACTAATTTGGGAATTATGTTTAATGAGAGCATAGCAAGCAATCACGTAACATTATAATAATAGCACACACATATAGATCAACAACGTGCTTAATAGCGACTGAGCTTTCATTGGTTATTGGCCACAAAGTATTGTCGCATGTTTAATGATAATTGGGCTCTCATTATTCTCCGACCACAATTGCATTGTCTTACAAAATGTATCACATCAAAAGGGACACAGGGTCACCCTACCCTTGTCCAATAAGTATATCAGTGTATCAAAATTACGTAATCAGCAGTGGTCTTCAAAAAGTCTCCACAATCTCGGCTTATCATTAGTGTCTTTACCCAATTGTAATGCAATCCGCATAATCCAGTAACCAACTATACTGGTGACTGAGGTGGAAGGAGAAAGAAAAGTAAACTGCTAACATGCATGAACTCCTCCTCGAGCTTGTATATACGTCGAAGAAATTAACTGATCTACCGCTCGACAGTAAAGAAACAAGCATCAAAAACCTGGGAATGGTGTAATAGCAGCAGGTGAGAGCGCAAAAGGAATCTTTGACAAATGTGGAGGATCAAAGTATACTGACAATAGACAAGGTGGAGGACGTGGTGTCAGCTCAAGCTCCAAAACTCTGCGACTCATATCCTCAACTGTAGCTGATGTGACAGGAGCAACTCATTCTGTGTATAGCCACCATAATGTGAGGGATGGTAGGAGTCTGAAATCAGCATAGTGCATGGTGGGTGCCATTGGAATGGCTCGTCTCGTATCGAAAGGAGCAAATGGTGCGGCCTGTGAGGTTGGGGAAAATGCTGCTGTAGCAAAAGGATCGTCATGCGGGTGCTGACCTGGAGTACCTTTCAGGGGTGTGGGTATGTCCTGAAAGAGAGCGATAGGCATGCCGGTGCAATGGACGTCGGTCTCCATAGGAGCAACATCAGTGGGTGAAGGTGCAGGAACAAAATTTCCAACAAAAGAGAAGGTCATCAGGTGCAGGTACTGGGTCAGATATAAGGGGTGCAATGTTTGATAAACCAAAAGAAATAGGGTCATGATCAAGTAAGGGTGCAAGATCAGCAGGTGCAACATCAAGTTGACCCAAAAGGAACTGGAGCTGCCTCGGGAGCAGGCTCTAGGTCGGGTGGAAGTGTGGGATCCTGAGCAGGTGATAGTGCAGCAGTCATAGCAGTGTCGTCGTCTGGATCGGTAGCAAAAAGCGGTAACCTGACCGTCTGTAAAGCTGAAAATGTCGCAGACTTAAAGGAGTCTGAAATCGAGTGTGTACTAGATTCATAGAATAGCTTGATAACAGGGGTCTCAAGAAGTGAAATTAGTAACAACGTTCTTGTCTAACTTTCCATCATCATGTGCATCAGCAGGAGGACCATTGATAAACATGTCAACGCCATCATCAACTACTTGTCGAGTAGTCAATCTTCGGAAAGAATGTCCACAGGAGGAGCATCATTGAGGTTCGGCGTCATGGTGTGCTTATTATCAGGATGACCAGTGATGAAGTGGTCATGGACTAAAACAAGAGTGACAGAAGGATTCTTGTCAGAGAAACCATCAGCAAGGGTAAAGTATCACCAAAATCTGGTAGCGCGAGCTGTTGGAAGTCGTCCTCGTCCTTGGTCAGCATGTCAAGATCACTCTCAGTGTCTGACGTAAATATCTCCGGTGCTGATGCAATCTCATTATCTGTGGCTGTGGCTGTAGGGTTATCAATGTCTGATAACTCGCTTTCTAAATAAGGTGACATGTGTGCCGGTACATAATAATCATAGCATGTATATCCATAGTAATTACTAACAATTAGTGTATGCGGACAAGGGCAACTTATCATGTAATCATGTATTCACATTATTCTTCATGAAACTTTCTATCCTTCCTAGTCTCCCAGACTAACCACCCAGTCTCCCAGACTAAACCAACCAGGCTCCCAGACTAAACCAACCAGTCTCCCAGACTAAACCTCCCAGTCTCCCAGAATAAACTACCTAGCCTCCCAGACTAAACACCCAGTCTCTCAGACTGAAGCACCTAGCCTCTCAGACTAAAACACCCAACCTCTCAGATTGAACCACCCAGCCTCTCAGACTGAACCCCCCAGTCTCTCAGACTGAAACACCTAGTCTCTCAGACTGAACCACCCAGTCTCTCAGACTGAACCACCCAGTCTCTCAGACTGAAACACCTAGTCTCTCAGACTGAAACACCCAGTCTCTCAGAATGAAACACCCAGTCTCTCAGACTGAACTCCCTAGTCTCTCAGACTAAACTCCCAGTTTCCCAAACTGAATTACCCAGTCTCTCAGACTGAACCTCCCAGTTTCTCAAACTGAACTACCCAGTCTCTCAGACAGACCTTCCCAGTCTCTCAGACTGAATTATAAACATTAACTTTGAAATGTGTTTCGTGTCTTTTATTTGCAAAAATGTTTGTTTTCCTGGATCTGGGCATTTTGTGTATGCAATGAAAACATGTTTGTGAAAACGTTTTCGTGAGAGCCCTAATGATTGTAGTCTAGACTCGAGAAAGAATCGTAGTTCGCTACAATCGAAGCTCTGATACCCAGCTGTCACACCCTGACTTTTGCGGAAGCGTGATTATGGTGTGACTTTCTTAATATCATTGCATTCAATCATAATAACCACTACATGATAAAACCATAGATTTGTTATCCATTAAATAAGTTTAAATCATAATAACATTGTTAAAAAATGTAGACTTCAAATTCAAGTTTTACAAACCGTACAAATTGTTTCTGAGTTCATTATGGACTTATCAAAAGATATTGAATAACACCAAGGTTTGGTAGACGTGTCTCGTCCAGGAATAAGACACACTGACCAAACTCAAAGACCATGGATGACATCTTTATTTCTAACGCAGCATAAAAACTTCCAACGCCCGCCAGATCCACTTACAATTTCCATGAAATACATGTAGTTTGAAAACATCAACAAAAGTTGAGCGAGTTCATGAGTTTGTTTGTGTGTATGAGTAAACCTTTGATATCATTGTAAGTAGGTTTGTAAGTTTATAAGTCCCGGTATGAAAGCAACAAGGAAACAGATCAATTAATGTGTAGCTAATACATTAATATACGTGACATGGTGCAGGAAGACTCAAACCTAGCAGACTTTGTACCGGGCTTCCGGCTATAAGACATAGTCATCTCATGGCCCATTCGGCGGACTCATGGATGGGGCTCGCTACACCCAAATAGATCTATCACTCATGCCCCTCGGTCCTACAAGAGGATTGATGGCCTCAAGTATACGCCTACCCATTCACATGATCTATGGTTCTTTCCTAGGCTAACCATACCAATTGTATTTTAAGTAATCCTTTTGTAACATGTATTTCACCCCCGAAAGTAAATAAACAAAACAGTTTAAAGAAAAGGGGGACATGAACTCACCGTATTGCGTCTTCACACTTGTAACTCAAATCCCTTCGGCAAACACGACTACCTACAATATACTGATGTCTATTAGACGGACGGGTCGTACCTTGATTTAGTATTGATTAGTGCCTTTGAGTTACGTTTCTGTTATTATCCCAAGTTATGATTACTTGTTAAAATAATAATTATTTTAACTTTAAATTATATTTAGTTTTGGAATAATTGTTTAAACAATATCTTGTATCAATACTTCTCAAGTATTTTGTATTTGTATTTCCTTCCCAAGGATGGGGGTATCTCATACATGTACTTTCGTATTCTCGTCAAGTATTGGCGTCGTATTCCTGCGTGTTAATCCAAAAGAATATATATTTTTAAGTCTCACTTAGAAATAAATAATATATATATATATATATATATATATATATATATATATATATATATATATATAGGGGAGGGTTCATTGGGGAACACTAAAAAAGTGGGGAACGGGGGAACACTCTTAAAAATTATACTTAACATGTTAAAAAAAATCATTTTCTAAATTTTTTTCGGCGCTTTTTCTTATAAATACAAGTAGAAACATTTTTAATAAAAAAAATCAAAATCTAAAAATATAAAAAAATGTTTAAAAAACAGTTATATCTTATAGAATTAACTTAACATGTTAAAAATACTTTTTTTTTTAAATTTTTCAGCGTTTTTCTTTATAAAAAGGAGGAGAAACTAGTCGGTTAAAAAAATATTTTTTCTAAAAAAAAAATTTTAGCCTTTTTTTAATTGTTTTTTTTAATATTTTTCGTTTTTGATTTTTTTTATTAAAAATGCTTCTAAAAGTATATATAAGGAGAAGCGCCGAAAAAGATGTTTAAAAATTTAATTTTTAACATGTTAAGTTAAATTTTTAAGAGTGTTCCCCGGTTCCCCACTTTTTTAGTGTTCCCCAATGAACCTCACACTATATATCCTATATAGAGTGGGGATCCTACGGAAAGTGTGTTTTTCCTAAAAAGTGTAAAAATGTCATAAAACACAATAATTTCAGGCATAAAACACACCTAAAACTCACAAATAATAGAATGAATATTACTAAAACACCATATTCAAACTCTAATAGTCCATAAAAACTTCAAACACACCACCGTAGAACTATGAATATAAAACACACAATGCTATACAACATAAAACACAATAATATTTGTCATTCCACAATCAGAGCCTTAACATCTAAAACACAACACAAAACCCACATACATGATGTTTTAGTAATCTTCATCATATTATTTGTGGGTTTTTTGTGTGTTTTATGGTTGACATTATGGTGTTTTATGACTTTTTACACTTTTTAGGAAATTTGGACTTTCTGGCCAACTCCTATCCTATATATATATATATATATATATATATATATATATATATATATATATATTCCAAGAAAATATATATTTTTCCCAAAAATTCTATATTTGTTAATAAACCCAAGTAAATATATTTTTACTTTCCCAAAGATAATACATTTTCTCCTGTCCAAAAATATGATATAACTTGGTAAAAATCACTTTCATTCTTTCATATCCAAAATAGTATTTACCAAAATGAGTGTATTTTCTGGAATATTGTGTAAGTTACGTTCTTGCGTTCGGTTTCACAACATAAGCGTGTAACTTATACATTTATTCCTTGTGAGATTTTTGGTATTATTTTAGATTTGTAAGTCCTCGTATCTTGTTAAGTTATATCATTTTAACCCTTAAAACAATATAACTATTACACGAAATATGCACGTAATCACACACCATGTAAATATATATATTAAATACATATTTATTCATTTTTATTTATCAAAACCAACCTCCAATACTTGTATTTTTGTAACAAAGTCTATGGCAAAGTTTATATTGAAAACCATGATTTAAATACACTAGTAAATATTTGTTAGAAAATATTTCTTTAAGTGTTTATATTTTTAAAATTTTTTGCCATAGCTTCCTTTGAAAATGGAGGTGTCCATGCTATTAAAGCACATCATTTTCTTTTCAAAAATCAACACAACAATCAATAATTAATCCTTAAACAACTTACACTTCTCAAGTGCAAAAACTATACACTTTACTTAACAACATGAACTTGATCTTTCACAAACACTTGTAGTAACTTGGTAAAGTGTTTAGTAGGTTTAGTTACCCTTTAAAGTGTGTTTATTCCTTTAAAAATCTCATTCTTAAAGAAACTAGGTGTTTACAACTTGTAAACATATTTTACAAAAATGTTTATTTATTAGATCTTCTTGTTTCATAAGTGTCTATACACTTGTTTTTCCACTAAAAATAGTGTAGGTTTAAGTAAGTGTCAAGATCTTCTAAAAGTCACATTTTAAACTTGGTTCTTTTGGAAAACCACTCATAGATCTTAGATTCATAATATTACTAGCTTACTTTGTTTATTATTTTTCAAGAAATCATCTTATCATTCAAGTTCATGCTCATGCATGAGGATGATCTTCTTGTGTTAGCACATAATCATCCTCTAACTTGCTAGATTATGTGTTTAATCACAATCTAGCAAGCTCCTTATGATGATCAACATCATAATTTCAAGTAAACAACAACAAGTATCATACACATACTGAAACAACATTATTTCCTCAAGATTTCATCATATGTAAGCTTCAAGTTCATGATTCATGTTTATGTCTTTTAGGGTTCTTGTGATTTACAACACAATACATCTTTTAACCAACTAAAATTAGAAGTAACAAAGGGTTGTGAGAGTCTTACTACTAGCACTAAGCTAAGGAAGAACACTTGATGAAGAAGATGATAAAATGGTGAATAAAAGCAAGTAAGAAAGCTCCTTGATAATCCACAAGCTTCACGCTTCCTTAAGACACCTTCTTACACTCTTGAGAATACATGGAATGAGTGGGTGATGGATGTAAGGTGGTGGTGGTGGCGGCACTATGCTAGGCCGAGAGGAGAGGGAAAGAGTAAGAGAGTGGTGTGGTGTTGTGAAGTGAGTGAAATATGATGAACTCTAGGATCCATAAGCCATATTTATAACCATACTTCCATATATCTTGTCCACAAGATCAAGCAAGGATCTAATAATATCTAGTAGAATCAAGAAAGATCAAATAATATCTAGTAGAATCAAGAAACATCAAATAAAATCTAGTAGAATCAAGAAAGATCAAATAATATCTAGTAGAATCAAGAAAGATCAAATAAAATCTAGTAATATCTTGCAAGATCAAGTAAAGATCTTGGGAGATCATGTAAGATCTTGATGAGATTTAGTGGAGATTTTGGTGGGATCATTGTGACCGTCCACACACAAAGGGGGGGGGGGTCTAAGTGTAAGTTTTAACCATATAGTTAGATAAGGTTCCATTTCAAGTGTTAGTTGCAAGTGTTATTTACTAGATATTTTTAGTGGGGTGTTATGATGTTCGGGGATCCTAACTAGCTCAGAAATAATAAAATAGTGCTTCTAGTATAATTTTGGTGTTTCAGGCAGTGTCCAGTTGTTCAGTTAGATACCGGTTCGTTAAAGTGTCAAACTATACTGTTTAATGTTCTTTAAGTACCCTTTTGTGACACTTTTAATTCCCGACACTTAGGAAGGTATCCAGGACCGTTTAGTCATGTTTCTGCATAATATTAATGTATTTAAATGCTGAATTGCTGAATTTTCTGCAGAATTCTGCACTTTAGGTAAGTTTTAGGCACTTTTCGGAACTTAAACTATCACCTAGTGACGCAGTTTTATGGTCCTTACTTCCCTACACACCCTACTAGTGTAGTACCTTGTCTCTGGCCCATATTGGGTCTCAAAACACTGTCTGTCTATGTACCGAACATCGTCAGCATTTCTGAGTTATCCGCTAACTGTGCTAGCTGTGCCTTGTGTATCGTTTTTGTCACTAAAGTTTGTATGTAAAAATGATGTGACAGCATGAAATGTGATGCACATGTAAATATGATGCAGAAATCAGAACATAATTCAAGTCATAAATTGTAAATCAGCACAGTTATTAGGCACTAATCATAGTTAATTAATTGTACAGATGCATGTAAATTTGACAGTTGTCACAATCGTGTCATGACCTCTGGGTTTCTTTGGTAACTTCGTTATAAAATCCATTGAGATTTGCTCCCATTTCCACATGGGTATCTCAGGTTGCTGCAAAAGACCTGAAGGCTTCTGATACTCGGCCTTTACTTTAGCACAGGTTAAGCACTTCCCAACATAAGTTGCAACATCACCTTTCAATCTCGGCCACCAGTGGTAATCCTTCAAATCTTGGTACATCTTATCTGATCCTAGGTGGATCGAGTACCTCGATTTGTGTGCTTCATCGAAAATCACGTTTCTAAGACCACCAAAGAGGGGAACCCAAATTCGTCCCATAAAACACAAAGTTCCTTCCTCATTGGGTACCATCTTTTCTCCATCCCACGGAGATATTCGGCCTTTAGGTTTTCCTTCTTTAGAGCTTCTCTCTGTGCAGCACGGATGCGCAACAAGAGGTCCGTTTGAATGATCATTTCCAAAGCCCTAACCCTTATGGGTTTAATCCTCTCTTTCCGACTCAAGGCATCTACCACCACATTCGCCTTTCCTGGGTGATATTTGATTTCAAAATCATAATCGTTTAACAGCTCCACCCATCGGCGCTGTCTCATATTAAGCTCCTTCTGGTCGAATATGTGCTGTAAGCTCTTGTGATCTGTAAAGATCGTATAGCGTGTACCATATAGATAATGTCGCCAAATCTTCAATGCAAACACCACTGCGCCTAATTCCAAATCATGTGTGGTGTTGTTCTTCTCATGAACTTTCAACTGGCGCGAAGCATAAGCGATAACCTTCTGTCGCTGCATCAGCACACAACCCAATCCCTGACGCGAGGCGTCGCAGTATAC
>JARYGA010040335.1:0-29466 GCA_030545235.1 Helianthus tuberosus | reverse complement strand
TTTCCAAAAAGGCTAAATGCAGGTACTATACGTAATTGGCTGGATATTTCTCCTTAGCATCGATAGAAGTCTCGCAAGCTTAAGATGCCTAAAAGTCTGTTGAACTATTGTTTCCATTTTATTTTCGATCCGTCTGTGAATAAACTTCCGAATATTGTGACATTTGATATTACAATAATAAATCCGGTTGTATTATATTTTCAATTGCTTCCGCTGTGCATATTAATATTGTGTTGTTTGACTATTATGTTGCCAACCACGTCACGATACTCCCCCACCGGGCCCACCGGTGACACGTGGAAATCGGGGTGTGACAGGTTGGTATCAGAGCCAACATTGAGTGAATTAAACACTAAATTTTTGTGTTTAATCTCAATGACACAGTAGCACATTCCTTGACCTTCTGAGTCTAGACTTAACATAGGAATAATCTCAATCCTAATATGGAAATTTTGCTTCCAAATTTTATTATTATTATTGGATACGTCGCCAAGCGAAGAAGCTGAAAAAGGGGATTCTCCACATCCGGAGCCTTGTAATGCTGAGCTTAGTACCGCGACCAGGATGAAACGTGCAACCAAGGAGAAAGCATTCAGGAAATGAATGAAGAAGAAACTCCTCTTGCTGAAGATCGTTTCCTTAATAAGTCCTTATAAGGACACAATTATCTTTCAGTCCCTACGAGGACAACATTATTCCTTTCAAGTCCCGCTTAGGGCAACTTTATACTTTTATTTTTATATAGTGGAATGATTAAGTTTAAACTTTCATTCTAAACAAGAAATGTTAAATAAATGGAAAATAACATTTCTTTTTTTTTTTAAGATCTACCATTATAATAAAATGGCAAAATCTAAAAAGGACAAGACCTAGCTTCGGGTCATATTAAGACCGGCCAAGATGGCAGTTCCTCAATTTAGATTCAGATCCTTATTAACATTTCAATTTAGAAATTGTTCGGCGATAAATATTAAAAGAATCTTAAGAGTGAAACCTAGCCTGAGTGTCATTATAAAGACCTAGCCAAGATGGTAAGACCTGTTTAAAAGATTCGTATCCCAGTTAACATCTGAAAACATGTTAACACTCCCGGCAGATGTGATTCGCTGGAAATCACACACGTTATTAAGGATTCTTCAAAAGATTCCTAACCCAGTTTAATGATCTCTGAATCCTGGGTTTACACCATCAATTAAGATGATCATATTTTAACCATACGTGGTAATATAGTGCCTACGGGCCTTGCTCATTTCTACATGAGCCAAAATACAGTGGTAGCTATGACTCCCTGTCAGAAAAAGGTAATGAACTAGGTTCAAACCTCAAATGCTTTGATTCTCTGAAATCATAGCATATAATTTATATATGTCCTTGTGACTAAGCCTGTTGTGCTAATTTACTTAAAGGCCTTGATTCTCTGAAATCATGGCTTATAATTTAAAATTGTCCTTGTGACTAGGCCTTTTGTGCTATTAAATAAAACTGTTATAGTTGCTTTGATTCTCTGAAATCATAAGCTTAAAATTTATAAATGTCCATGTGACCAGGCCTTGGGTGCCACTAATAAAACTGTTAATGTTTTATAATTAGGATAAATTATAATAGAAATCCTAAATAAATGTTAGCAATAAATTAACCGAATATGGTCTCTGTTTACCATGGTTAATGAATTACCCTAAGGGGCGATTCCTTAATAAACATCCCTTAGAAGGGAAGTGCCTACGGGCTATAGTTAATGTCCTCTGAGACTAAAGACAGTGGTAGCCTACAACTCCCTGTCAAGAAAAGGTAATGAACTTGGATTCAAAGCTTAATGCCTCGATTCTCTGAAATCATGGCTTATAAATTAAACTTGTCTACGCGACTAGGCCATTTGTGCTATTACTAACTTATAAATTAGGATTTATGATAAAAATCCTGAATAAAATAAACATCATTCCTTCCTTGCCAGTATGCAAATCTAAACGAATATTAAAGGTGAAACTTAGCCTACGCGGCCAAGATGGTGAAACCTACTCAAGGGATTAAGATCCTTGTTAACACCTAAGAACGTGTTAGCACTCCTGACAAATGTGATTCGATAAAATCACAACAGTCATCCCTATATTGGAATTTTTTTTTTAATTTCCTAATTTGTCTTATGATCTAGAAATCATGGCTTATATCATCTTATAAGATGATCATATTATAAACATCCGTGAGTGATGAAATGCCTACGGGCTAAATTTGTTGTCCGATAAGACAACGACAGTGGTGGTCCTTGACCCTGTCTAAAGATATTGGAATACGTCCAAGCATAATAGTTGGTAGAGACCATACGATCTCGACTAATATCATCTGAAAAGATGATCATACCATAAATATCCCTTAGAAGGGGAAATGCCTACGGGCTATAATTAAAGTCCTCAGAGACTAAAGACAGTGGTAGCCTACAACTCCCTGTCAAGAAAAGATGTTTTGCCTACGGGCTATAATAAATTGTCCATCTAAGACATTGACATTGTGATCTTTATGATTCCTTGTCTAAGGTGGTGAGCTATGCTCAAGCCAAATAGTCAATATGATTAATGCCATCCTGACTTATATCATCTAAAATGATGAATCCATTATAAACATCCATTAGTGATGTTTCGCCTACGGGCCATATTATATTGTCCATTTGTGACACAAACATTACGATCTCTATGATCCCCTGTTTAAGGTTGTGAGCTGCACTCAAGCCTAATAGTCTATATGATCATTGCGATCCTGACTAGTATCATCAGTATGATGATCATAAATTCATAATATTGACACCCCTAGTGATGAATTGCCTACGGGTTATGCTTTATTCTACTGTCAATAAGACAAAATAGTGGTGATCTTTATGATCCCCTATTCAAAATGTTGAGATTATACCCAAAACCTAATAGTCAATATGATCGATGTGATCATGACTAATATCATTAGATACGAAAATTATAGATAGACATCCATTAGTGATGTTAATTGGTTTACCTTTCTGTCAAAAGAATCGCCTGTCAAGACGATGACAGTTGTAGTCTATGACTCCATGTCCAAAGGTGAAGAACTATGTTCAAGCCTTAAGATTCCTGATCTAATAAGATTGCAGCCTATAAATTGATGTCCTTGTGACAAATCCACAAGTTATATTTCAAGTCACCCATAACAAGCCTCCGTGCTATAATTCGTCGTTAGTGACAAGTTAACATACTAAATGTTAACATCGCGGGTGACAGGCCTTAGTGCCATATCCTATAACGTCCTAGAGACAAGGCCATTTGTGCCGCATCTAAATGTCATTACGACAAGGCCTTCGCGCCATATGACTACTTATGTCCTTCATGACTAGGCTTATTGCCATATCTTTCTACGTCCCTCGTGACAGGCTTCTATGCCATGTATGTATATATATATAACCAAAGTCATGTAAGGCTAACCTTTGAGCTATTTATAATTGTCCTTGTGACAAAGACAGTTGTGACATTATGGTCCCCTGTCAAGCAGGTATTGGACACGCTCCAAACCTTGAATGCCATTGATAGTCCCTTGTGACCTAAGCTAAATGTAATAGATATACATTCAAATAGCATTCATTAAGAATGTTCAGATATCATACATACATGTACATACTGTATACGACCTCAATAAGTGATCAACAATCACATGTCCAACAAAATTAGTGATAATATATCACATTTATCCGGGAGTCAAGTTCGTCTCTTTGCTGTACGAAAGTACTGACCTGTTCACGGACTTGCTCTTGTGCCCTTCATGCATTTGAAAAATCAAGTTCCTCATCAATAAGTGATTCTATCACATAGGGCTTGTTTTCAAATCAAAATAAGTGAGTTTCTCACATTTTCATATACGGCAAAACAGATGATAAATGGTATACTCACCAGTAAGATGAACTCTCGTGCATACCTTGATACGGGAATGTGTCGTGATGTGGATGAACACCGGTCAGTAAGTATAAATCATACCTTAACGTATCCCCTCGCCATGATTACATCTGATAAGTTGAGCTTATGTGGATAACAATACCGATAATTGTTATAGGATGCTTATCTAAATGTTAACTAATTGAACAACAAGAGCGTTTTGGCGTGACCGTACACTGATATGATTCTCTTACCCTCGAAACTCACAAAAAGAATGTTTGTATATATTTACTTTTCTTAGTTTCTGCAACTCTGTATATATTTATTTACTGCTTCTGTCTATAAGTTTTAAATATTCAAAATACCAAAAAGATTTTAGGTGTGTTTTAATATAAACTTTATAAAAGTCAAAAATATTTTATTTCTGCTTTAGTTTTTTATTAACTGGTGTTGGAACTCAAGTCTTCGTTGCCTGAAATCTGATGAAAACCAAAACGACTGAATCTTCATAAACGGTCAGAGTTTGCAAGTTTTGAAAGTTAATAACCAAAATTGAACAATTTGTTAAACTTTCAAACTGTCGGACGGTAGTTGATTTAAAACATGGTTACATGTGTGTCGTTTGTTTATGATAACTATATTCCAAGCGTTTGTTCTCATTACATGTTTAGCTTTCTTGCATGTGCAGATGCTAAAGGCGAGGAGAACATGTTCGATGATAAGCTTCGGAATGAAGACACGACGTGAAGGCACTCAAATGATACAGATGATCGAGTTGCCGCTGATCAATCATCAACTCCACAAGGATCTAAAGTATCGAAGATCAAAAGATTCACGAGTAGCGTCCAAGGGGGAGTTCGTTGATACACTTTCTACTCACGATGCGTGAAGACTTTGAAGATCCTCCGACATAGAAGTCATGGAAGATGAACCGCACGAGTAGCGTCCAAGGGGGAGTTTGTTGATACATATTAAGTGGACACGACTTGGTTCGGTTCGACTTGGTTCGGTTCGACTCGGTTAGGTTCGGCTCAAGCCCGACGTAGCGACATTCTTCCGTCGTACGCCCCAGAGTTCGACACGCGAAGCATGAAGAGCCGCGGACCAATTCCCGCAGACACATCATCATGACATCATCATGATGATGTCACATGTTGACTAATCTTTTCTATATGAACTTTCAGAGATCATTTATGTAAAAGAATCATGTTGGGCCACTCATGTCTATTGGGCCTTTCATTTCTGTTGGGCTGGATACAACAGTCTTGATTGGACGAAGTCCTAAGGTTCGTTCAAACATGGAAAGTGACGAAGGTTACAACCTTCGTCAAATATGAAGGTTCGTCACATCTGTTGTCGACGAAGGATCAACCTTCGTCGACTTCATGAAGGTTCGTCGCACATGTGTAAGGTTCGCCGAAGATTGCACTATATATACAGCAGACTGAAGACACAGATAGAAAGAGAGAAGTCTGAATAGATTTCACTGAGCGAACACACTGTAAACACACACACTGAGAGTTTATGAGAGCATCTTGTAAACATTGCTTTGTAACCGTTTCATACGCATTAATACAATGGAGTGTTAATCGTTGAATCTTTGTGTTTGTGTTTGTGTTCGTAACTTGGTTTAACTTACCCGTTTGGATTCCGCACTCTCGGGTTTGTCGGAAAACAGGAATAGAGGATGACTCGATCCTCCGGGTGGACCTACACCATCCATATATTCCAGCACAGGTTTTTGTTACCCAAAACATGATCGATTCTATCGATCCGGTTCCCTTCCATCACATGTTTGTTAATAAAACACACTAGTTAATTAGTGGGTTTGAAAAAAGATTCAATTTTGTATTCATCGGATGGATCGAACTTCAAACAAAAATCATTGGTGAAAAGTTCTCATATATAGTAAAATACTAATAAAGTATCCCACATGCCAAAATAAAGTTTTTATATATAAAATATTATTCGTGGTCGTGTTTTATTGGACATCATTGCTTTAAACATGCCTCCAATTAGCACATATGCATAAAAGTTCATTTTAGAAACATATGTCTGATTCATTGAAAGCTTGACACATAGTTTATGCATTTTATCATGTTTTCTTTTGATTTTTCCATATGGATTAGACAGCGACACATTTTTAGGTGAATTTTCAGGCATAAGAGTCATTTATCTTTCTATAATAAGATAGTAAAAAGGTCTTGTTGTTAACTTTAGTGTTATTACTCATCAACTATTTTATGTAAACCATGATACCAAAGGGACTTATGTTAAGCTTTAAAACGGGTGAGGATGTGTAGAATAGAAACATTGTAAATCTAATGGCTGAATTTTATAAAACTTGACTATTTCTTGGTTAGCTTTCGCCTTTACATTATTGCATAAAAGAAAAGAATTGGCAAGAGATTCTTTTACTTAGCATATATGTACTTCTACAACTCATTCGAACGCCCTATAGACGTAATTAAAAGAACTTGCACGGGACATGAAATAACAAAATGACTCACCGAATTGCACACACAACAATGTATAGATACTCAAAAGCCCCAACTATAACCCTTTGAGCCCTTGGCTTTCTGATGTTCATCATCTTCGGCAGAATGATGGTTAAATCCTTTAATCATCATATGGATCCTTCGGAGTAGACTTGGTTTCTGGGTTGATAAGCGGAACCCAATGGAATCCAGAACCCACCCACTTCTTCCATAAAAACTTACAATGTGGCCTCCCTTTGTGAAGAACTTAAACGGTGTTCCTTTTTCCATGCCAAATGGCCCAAATCTTCTTCGATTACTGTTGAAACTAAGTGATTGAATCACAGGGAAACCTCCATAGACCATAGGGCAAAAATGCCCGCTGACACCCATCAAGATTTCCTCCGGAAATTTTAGCTTAATCTGAAATTAGTCCAAGAGAATTTTTTTTTCATGAATGTGTATACTAAATACAACTAGATTTAGCTGAGAATGTACCTGGGCACTTTTGGTTCCGCCCATGCCACCATGTTTCACTGCTTGAAAAGATTTATCATCGCTATCATATGTTACACGGATTGAGTCGATGCAGGTACCGTATACAAGAGTGATTTCTCTAACTCCACCGTGTACTCCATCATCCCAATAATTCCCAACATTTCCTCCCCACGGTCCCACTTGTATGCTTGTATCCTGTTGCATATAATTCAAGTATCAGTGATCGAGATCATTATTAAAATTCATAGAAGCTAGCCTGGTAGCATTGGCTAAACTAGTTTAAAGAATATTAAGAATGGTTTCATACCATGATGAGTCTTAGGAGTTGCTAGAAAGATAAACTGCAAAGAAAGATGTGATGATAATCGTGGAAACAATTTGATGTCTTATATAGAGCATACATAGTAGTACAATGTTTGGCATTCTATCAGAGTTTTTATTCCATTCCAAAGTTTCAGTTTGATATTCTTCATGCATATAACATGTTCGTATTCCTATTCAGATTCCCTTCTCATTCCATAGGTGCTCGGGTTTTCATACCAATATACCATGATCACCAGTCAAAGATTTTGTTAGAAAATTGTGGTGAAAAACTATTTTGAATAAAAGATATGATGTGAATAAAATAGTTAATAATAATAATAATGGAAATTAGCATAAAAAGAGTTGTACTATATGCAATGGATTTTATACAAAATTGAATACCGAAAAATACACATGATAGAAAGTTGGTAAATTGTTGTAGGGATAATTTCCAGCATTTATTTTATTTTGTATTTGAAATACAAACATGGCATCCATATATAATTCCAGCACAGGTTTTTATTACATAAAACATGCATCGATTCCATATCCGGTTCCATTCTAACACATGTTTTTGTTAATAAACACACTAGTTAATTAGTGGGTTTGAAAAAGATTCAATATTGTATTCATCGGATGGATCGAACTTGAAACAAAAATTCATTGGTGAAAAGTTCTCATATAATAATATTAATCAAGTATCCCACATGCCAAAATAAAGTTTTCTTATAGATAAAAGTTGTGTCAACTCATTTCAGTCCACGTGCCACACAACCGTCTCTGGAAATCACAAGAAAAAAAAATAGTCCTGTGCGAGATAAAAAATGTGGGCTCTATTCATTAATCCATTATGTTTGTTTATTGATTTGGCTAAGTCATTAATCCACTACACACTAAAACAGTTAGGCTTCTGAATTTGATTGGGCAAAAACAGTTGAGCTTCTAAACAGTTGGACTTTAACGTTTTTGGTTCATAAATCCAGACCCTTTAAGTTTTTTTTACTTTAAAAACATACAGACTTTTATATATATATAGGATAAAGATAGACAGAAAACCCTTTTTACATAGAAAACTCTGAAAACCCAAATGGGAACCCATTTTTACCCAACCTCCCGACATTTTTTTTTTTTGAAAAAAATTACACATGTAATATACATGTTTTAGAGTGTTTTGGTCCAAAAAAAACAAAAAAGCGCCGAAGGGATTTTTTTAAAAAAAATAAACAAAATTCAGTGCCTAACATGTGTTAGACAACAATGCTGAAAGTTGCTGAAATTTTTTTTTTTTTTTAAAAAGATCCCTTCGGCGCTTTTTTGATTTTTTTGGCCCAAAACTCTTAAAAACATGTATATTACATGTGTTAATTTTTTCAAAAAAAAAATGTCGGGAGGTTGGGTTTTCTAGGGTTTTTCATATAGATAGGGTTTCCTATGTAGCCTTGCCCTATATATATATATATATATATATATATATATATATACGGGAGAAACCGAGACCGGGTTCAGAGTATAGGGTTTCGAGAGATCTGGTTCACTCAAAATATAGAGACATAGACTGCAACAATTTTCAAGTGAAACATCCAAATCAATCACAAAATTTGAAGCCGGAATGTTCTAGAACATCTCCCCGGAGTTTGCATAATCAAGCAACAATTACAAGGGATGGAGAGTTGGAGAAGAGATTGAAGATGAGACGAATGGATGAACAGTTCAGTGATTTGAATGCATTGAAACAAATTCTAGAAGTTTTGCAACTCAATTTTCCCCTTATCTTGCAAAATCCTACATGGTCGAGGAATCCCTGCTAAACCAAAGGCCATATAGTGATTATGGAGGTTGTTGTGTGCTTGGGTGATACCATAGCCTCCCCCACCTCTGTTCATTCTCAATAGTCCGCAGTCGGAGCTGCAAAATGGAGTGGGTATATGCATATTTTATGTTTTTTAATTGTTTTATCATTTTGTGTTTTAGTTAAATTGTTCATGGATAAATTAGTAATTGCATGTGCATTTAACTAAGAAAGTTAATACAAGTTATTGATAAGGATCAGACGAGTGCAAAAATTACAATCATTGAGACCAACTTTGTAATTATTGAAGCATTGGGTCCAACTCTTCAATATCTGCAAACCACAAAGGCCAACCAGATATTTAACTCTTTATTTTAATCTTTATGAAAGATTTTATGTACGGATGAAGAGAGAGGAGGGAGGGAGGGAAAGAGAGTTGTGAGAAATTTTTAGGGGTTCTTTTTTTATATTAACAGAGAATGGGCAAAAAAAATGTTTTATTTTTACACCATCTGTCCATTTAATTAAAGTTATGTCATTGACTAAATGTTTTGGATTTTTTTTTTTTGAACTGCAAATTCCTTTTATTCAATGTTGTTTCTGGGATTTGAACCCAAGACCTCCATCTACCAAGGTGTTTAAAGGCTTTGCCTTTGCCAATGGACCACCACCCCATTGGTAAATGTTCTGGATTCTAAAACGAATTTATATATAATACAGATAGGTTTTTTTTTTAAATTAATACAGATAGATTTTTAATGCATAAGTATATGTAAATGTAAAGGAGAGTCAAATAAATTAATGTTGATCAACTATTTTTTCTAAATAATAACATGAGAAGAAAGAGACAGGATTTCAAAGGAATTGGAATTGCAAATATGATAATAGAAACGGGCCCTTAGATGCCCCACAATTTGCACGTTAATAATCGATACGACTTATCATTATAATCAATTTTTTCTTACGTTTGATCAATAACAAAGTACACAAACAATTTATTTTGGTTTAAGACTAGCTATGGTACTCATATGCCCCCAATGATTTCAATTTTCACCATCTTTAATAGAAAGAGGGTTCAAAACCTTTTAAACATCGCCCAGACTCTTTGGCATAGGCTTGGTTTTGGGCTTGATAAGTAGAACCCAAGTGAATCTAGAAACCACCCGCTTCGCCCATAAAAACCTACAATGCGGCCTCCATTTGTCGAGAAATTAAAGGGTGTTCCTTCTTCTACCCCAAATGGTGTTGATACATGATTGTGGACGCGACTCGACTTGATGAATGTTGGCTCGTGCAATGGCTTTCCTCCGTCACGTACAAGATCAAACAATGATAGATCAAGACAAGGACTGGGCTAAACATCAAAGTCCTTGGGCTGAGAGAAGATGGCGAAACAGGAATTGGGCCTCAACTGTTTGGGCCAAAGGCCACATCGGCGAATCAGCCCAGAAGTCGACGAAATAGATGTGTTTCGTCGACCATGATTTTGATTCGTCGCCTGTCTTCTGTTTCGTCACATGTATGTGTGTCTGTTAGTATAAATAGGTTTCATTTGTTCTGTTTCGGTAGACACCAGAAGCAGAGCACACAGAACACACACACACATTCAGAGAGTTTGCAAAATACATTTGTAAACATTGAGTTGTAACTGAACCCTTTCATTCGTATTAATACAGTGTTGTTAAACGGTGATATTTGCGTGTCGTGTTATTACGTGTTCTATCTCGGTTTGCTTTCCCGGTTGGATTCCGCACAACCGGGTTGGTTTGTACACAAGGATTAGGCGACTAGATCCTCCCCTAGCCGGACCTACAAATGGCCCAAGTGTTCTTTTGTTGGTCTTGAAAGTGAGTGATCGAATCACCGGACTACCTCCATAAACCACACGACAATAGTGCCCACTAACACTTACTAAGATCTCCTCAGGAAATTGCAACTTAATCTGAAATTAATACATAAGAAATTACATAAATTAGTTTCCAACTATAAAGCACCTGGAGACTTGGTTAGAATGTATGTACCTGAGCTGATTTCGTTCCACCAAAGCCACCATGTTTTTCAGCCAGAAAGGGTTTACCATTGTTATCATATGTTACACGGATTGAGTCGATGCAGCTTCCGTAAACGAGAGTTATTTCTCTAACTCCATTGTGTGCTCCATCTTCCCATTCATCTCCTCCATTTCCTCCCCATGGTCCCAATTGCTTGCTCTTATCCTTTGGTATTTAAATACGAGTTACAAATTTACTTTAAAAAACTGTAAATTAGAAGTGAACCGGAGTAAGGGATTCCTACCATGACGAGTCCAAGAATTTGCTTGAAAAATATGCGCGCAAAGAAGATTAATGATCTGTTTGTGTATGATGGATTATGCTGCAAACAAATTGCGGTCCGTATATATAGCAAAACAAAATACAAGTGGGCTAAGCATCTGATTCTGATCTCAATCTCTATTCCAATTCCAATTTTCTTTCAATTCCATTCCACCACAGAGATCTTTGTTTTATGTTAACATACATAAAACATGCAAGATACTGGTTCCATTATAAGATAGTTTATGTACACAAAACATGCATCTACATTAGACAGGAGGTTGAATATATATAATATACCTTTTGGGCCACCCAGTCCATGAATATTGCTTTCCCTTTAGCATTAGTGGTGATAAAATGTAGAGGTCCGACCGGCTGTGCTCATAACACGTTTTGTCCAATATTTTTATAGTTTTTAATTCGTGAACTTGTCAAATACAATTAAACATGTACATTAATTCAATGATAAACTAGTGATTTGAGTAATAGATATTCATGGGGTTTTATTTGTTAAAATACATTTTGGATGACTTTAGTCCTAGTTAATGATTTACTTTTTTTTTCCAACCCGTTTAGAATTAATATAACTGAAGTTAATTCATTAACAGAAAAAAAAAGTTATACACTCTTATTATACAAAAATGTTCTTTTATCAAGTATCAACATCAGAACATAATGTTATATATTTAGCTTATTTTCTAACTTAACAAACATAATCAGAACATACTCCTTTTAGAACACTAAACCGAATAAAAGAATTCATTAAAACTGTAGGTCCGTTTTTCTCGGAGGATCCGATACGAAAACCTATTCCCTGTTTATCACAAACACAATCGCGGGTGCGGAATCCCCGTGACGGTGCAAACCAAACACAATGTAGAACACACACGCGTAACCAAAGATTCAATATCTATTGATTAGGGATGAGTACAACCACTACTAGAAAACTAGGCAATTGCAACCAAATTTTGCGACTAACATAAGACGGTCGCAAAATTAGCTACCGATTTGTGACTAAAACCAAAACAATCGCAAAATTAAAGACCAATCCAGATTCGATCGCAAAACGGTCGCAAATTTTGTGACCGTATCTTTGTGGTCGGAAAACAGTCGCAAATACGAGAAAAATAAAAAATAGCAAAAGTTACGACCGTTTAAAGCAATCGCAAATAAAAAAAAACAAAAAAACAAAAGTTGCGACCGTATAAAACGGTCACAAATACGAGAAATATATAAAAACAAAAGTTGCGACCGTTTAAAGCGGTCACAAATATAAAAAAATAGAAAAAGCAAAAAATTATTCATCAGTATTTAGGGTAAAAACTGCAAATAGTCATAAGTTCTGGGTTAAAACTGAGTAACCATAAGTTTAGAAGCTTCAAACAGAACAGATCTGTTAATCGTTCATCATCCTCAACTGCGACTTCCCGGATTCAATCAAAACAAATCTGCGACTCCGGCGATCATCGTTCATCATCCTCATCATTCATCGATCTGATTCTGACGAATCCGCGCTCCTCATTCATCAAAACAGATCTGCGACTCACGGTACATCTGGTATGTGTCACCCTTCATTTCCTTTAATAATCCGACTCAATGTTAGCAATCCGACGACTGATTCCAGTTTGAAACCGTGTGTTAAATCCGACGACTGATTCCGAATACGTGATTGAAGAAATCCTCTCACCAATCTGATTTTGAGAAGATCTGCCGCTCGAAGAAATCCTTTCACCGATCTGATTCTGGCGACTCCGATTAGGTCAGTTTCTCTCTTCATTTCCTTTAATAATTAGGTTTAATGTATGGATGAAGAATCCGAATACATGATTGAAGTCGATGCTCTTGTTAATTCTGCGATTTTAGAACCAATTTAGTTTGGAATCATGTTGTTATGAACGATGCTGCATCTTGATATGATGAATTTTGGATTGATTAGGTTAATTTTGGTTTTTATTGCGAGTTTTTGGTGAGATTAGGGTTTGAGATCTACGATTTAGGTTATGAGGTATGGAGAGGGGAATGTTTTTGTTTTACTTTGTGATTTGTGTTTGTTGTTTGTCCTAACCGAGTTGATAACAACCGTAGATCCGGTCCAGTGTGCATCTCCTCCACTGGTTTATTACTAAAAAACAAAAAATAAAAATACAAACCGCACTGGCTTTTGGCATAGTTGGTGGGCTGTAAGCTGTTCTCCAAACACGAAGCTGATCGACTCTCTTATTATATCATTATAATATTTAATGAAATAAAATTAAGCGTAAGATTGTAATTAACTGTTATCGATAATGACATCTTTTGTTTCCATATTTGTTTTATTCCATTTTTTAGCATCAAACTTTTCATATTTTATCAAATCAATAGATGAAATCATGACATACGCGGTGTTAGATACATAATTTGTATCTATATATACCTCATTTCCTCATTCCATGTTTTCAAATTCCTCATTTTCGTCATAATATTATTATTCCGTTCGTATTCCGTTGTATTCCTCGTTTTCTGTGCAGGTTTGTTTGTTTGTTGCTGATACTGTGATCGATCTCACATGGCGGTTAATATCATCAACGACGGAGATCGATCGCCTCGAATTCTGTTACGTGAGCCTACCGGATCAACGACGGAGGTTCGTTGTTGTTTCTGTTTAGATAATGCATTTTTTTCCATTTGTTTGTTTATTGTTAGTTAGTTTATGGCGTGATTTCAAATGCTCAGTTGTTTGTTACGTTATTTCACAACTTTTGTTGTAAACTTCAATTGAAATGCTCGTTTGAGAGGTTTTTTGTTGATCTGTTGTTGAACAAGAACAATGAAATTTGAGTTGTGGTTTTGGTTTTGGTTTTGGTTCGGTGAACGATCATTGGAATTGTGAAACTTCAGTTGATGATCTCCAACTGTTGCCGAAGTTATCGAATCTGCAAATTTCGGATGATCAATGAAATTAATACAGTTTTGTAGTTTCTACTGAATGTATAGATCTAGTATATGTGTATAATTTGCAATGGCAATGTGTGTTTATGAGAAATGTTTAACTTGAAATTATAGGGCATTGAGTATAATAATGAAAGGCGGATGCCTTTACTTTGTATATACTTCTTTAGATGTCATATACCGGTTTTATACTCCATTGTAGAATAAGTGTTTGCAAAGCATCATCATAGTTTGTTTTTTTAGGTGAAATTGGAAGGAAGGGAGTCTATTGGTTGATGATTTGGATTTTTTTATTGGTTTAGGTGATCTTGTATGGGGGTCAGGTTGTTTCTTGGAAGAACCAAGGCGAGAAGAGCTGCTTTTCATGAGCAGTAAGGTGATTTATTTATGTAGCTTAATTTCAAGACAGTTGAATGGTATACTTGTTTAGTACTCTTGTCATGTGTTTCATTCATATCATTTTTTGTGAATTATTTACGTAGCTTAATTTCAAGACAGTTGAATGGCATACTTCTTTAGTACTCTTGTCATATGTTTCGTTCATATCATTCATTTGTATCTTTACTTCCGCTTCATCAAATAATTAAGACTCGCCTATCACATGTTCATGTTATTAAGGATATGGTAAACCACTCAATAAATGGATGCTAGCTATTGAACACCCCTACAAAAATCTGTAGTGAGTTGAGATCCGTGAATTAATCGGTTGAGATCATATTTTAAACAGTTACATGTTTAAGAGAAAGGAGCATACATTTAGGCTGCACTTTTGAGGTTAATATTCAAATGATCTAATTATGTGCAAGAAACTGCAAGTAAACTTTGGTGATCATACTTGACACGTTAACTATTATTAAAAAAACTAAAACTTCTGAACAAAACCAATCCATAAATCATCGTTCGATTGCTGTAAGTAAACCTCAATTGGTTGGTTAATCATCTATACACATGTATCGATTTCTTGTGCAATTCTGATATGATCGCGTACTTACAGTACACTCTGTTTTTTTTGGGCTCGAATTTGATGCTTATTTCAAAATCGATGACGTTTATTTGCAAATTTACCGCTGTTTGGTCATAATTTGACGTGCATTTTTGTTTAGCGATGAAATGATTTAGTGAAGAGTATTGATTAAGGATTTTTGTGGAGTGTAGATGAAGTAATTTAGATGCTGATTAATGTAGGGTTTTATTGATTTTTTTAGTTTTATAGATTAGGTTGGTTTTCTGATTGTAGTATAGTATTTAGATTTTGGATTGTGTTTGCTTTTAATCTTTTTTTATCAACATTTATATATGTCTCATAAACAGATACCAGATGGCAGAGCCAACTTGTGGATCTTTATTACTTCAGCTGCAGGTGAAATATTTTTAACTTTAGTTGTATGTTAATTTCATAATTAATGACATCTATGGGTGAGTATTGGCTGGTTCGGTTTGGTTATTGGCTAAATCCGACCTATAACCGATATTTTGGTTTTTATGTTTTTTTTATTATAACCGATTAGTTTCGTTATAAATGGTTTGGTTGATTCAGTTAACTGCCGACATTAGACATTGGTGGATTGACCGGACTCAAGCTAGTACAAATAACTTCTGAGCAACAAGAGAACTGGGCAACAACAAGAGAACAGTGCAGCAATGAAAGATAAGGCGGGGAAAGAGGCTATGAATGAAAGAATGGCAAACATTGAAGCAATGCTAAAAGCTAGGTTTCAAAACGCATAATCATTGACTTAGGTTTCCAAACGTATAAACACTTTGTTTTGAATATGTATTTTGTTATGATAACTTTGGTATTTGATGTTTTAAGTGGAATGTTTTATATAATTGTGAAAATTTGATAATATGTAAATTTTAAAATTGATATTATATGCAGGTTAAAATAGAAGATGGCTATAATTAATAAAAATTGTGACCGCAAAAACGGTCGCAATTTGTAAAAGGCATGCGGTCGGAAAACGATCACAGTTTGTAAAAGGCATGCGGTCGGAATACGGTCGCATCAAGAACGTCGCAACCAAAGTCCCACAAAACTAGGAGCAGTCGCAATATTTGTGACCATTATTAAAGTCGCAAAAGATAACAGCAGTCGCAAGTTAGTCGGAGTAGAGCAATTGCGACGGGTGTTTTTCCGATCGCAGTTTCGGTCGGAAAACAGTCGCAACAGGGCAATTGCGACTGGTTTGCGACCAAAATTGCGGTCGGAAAAACCTAGTTTTCTAGTAGTGAACCACAAACATATACAAACAATGTTTTACAGACTCTCTCAAGTCTCTCTGTTCTCACTCATGACTAAAACTGTTAACATATGTGCTATATATATTGACCAACGGCGAAATCCCATATGACGAAAATCATGTGTGACGAAATCAAGGATTTCGCCACACACATACTGACGAAAACTACATATTGACGAAATCTAGGAGTTCGCCATATCAAGTGTCTTCGTCGGATATAAAAAGCCCAAACAAGTCATAAAGGGTTTCGGCCCATTTGTAGTTTCGGCCCAATGTAAAGTTGATTGGCCCAAGGAGCAATGCATGCACGTACACATGAATTCCATATAATCAGATTTGTAAAGTTTAGTCAACATGTGACATCATCATGACATCATGATGATGATGTTATGGTGATGTGTAAACGGGAAATGGTTCGCGGCTCTCCGTGCTTCGCGTGTTGAACTCTGGGGCACACGACGGAGGAATGTCGTGACGTCGGGCTTAAGCCGGACCTAACCGAGTCGAACCAAACCGAATCGAACCGAGTCGAGTCGCGTCCACATAAAATGTACCAACAAACTCCCCCTTGGACGCTACTCGTGATGGTTCGTTCTTCACATTTTTGGATCTTTAAAAGGTCTTCACGTGTCGCAAATAGGGAGTGTATCAACAAACTCCCCCTTGAATGATACTCGTGAATCTTTTGATCTTCAATACTTCAGATCCTTTCGGTGTTGATGACTGATCAGCTGCAACTCGATCACCTTGATCTTCTGATTGCATCAATGTCAAGTCTTCACTTTACGGATTGTCGTCTGAGACATTCTCTTCATCTTTAGCTAGATTGAATGCCGCATCTGCACATACAACAGAGCTAAAAACGTAATGAGAACAACCGAGAAGAATAAAATCAATCTAAGAAAGTTTTCAAACGAAAACCTTACTAAGAATTGACATCAAACAATATAAGCGCATGACACATATGAGACCAACTCTCATTTAAACACCAACTGACAACAGTTTGAAAGTTTAAAAATTGATCAATTTTAACCCTTTAACTTTCAAAACTTGTTAACTTCGACAGTTTATGAAGATGCAATTGTTTTCCGGCTTACGATCAGGATTTTGGGAAGGATAGACTCGAGTTCCAACATCGGTCAATCAAAAATAAACTAGAAGCAAAATCTTTTTGGCTTTTATAAAGTTTATATTAAAACACACCTAAAATCTTTTTGGAATTTTTCAATTTTTGAAAATGTAAAGACGGAAAGCAATAAATAAATATATACAAAGATGCAGAAACGAAAGCAGTAAACAAATATTTACAGACATTCTTTTTGCGAGTTTCGAGGGTAAGAGAATCATATCAGTGTACGGTCATGCCAAAACGCTCTTTTTGTTCAATTAGTTAACATTTAGATAAGTATCCTATAACAATTATCGGTATTGTTGTCCACATAAGCTCAACTTATCAGTTGTAATCATGGCGAGGGGATACGTTAAGGTATGAATTATACTTACAGACCGGTGTCCATCCACACACGACACATTCCCGTATCAAGGTATGCACGAGAGTTCATCTTACCGGTGAGTATACCGTTTATCATCTGTTTGACCGTATAAAAGATGTGAGAAACTCACTTATTTTGATTGAAAACAAGCCCTATGTGATAGAATCACTTATTGATGAGGAACTTGAATTTCAGATGATGAGGGCACATGAGCAAGTCCGTGAATAGGTGAGTACATCGTACAGCAAAGAGACGAACTTGACTCCCGCAAGAAAGCTGTGATATATTATCACTTATTTGAATGGGCATGTGATTGTTGATCACTTATTGAGGTCGAATGCAATATGTACACGTATGAATGGTATCATGGAAGATCTAGACTTCGTCTCCGTTATTTTTCGGTAAAAGATACAACCATGATACCCAGATGATAAGCAGCATAAAGACCACATATCTCAGAACCTCGGCAATCTCTCAAACGAAATTTCGGTACTAAGACCATATGCCAATGAGTGGTTCCCACCTGGTCTTCAGTCGATTTAAGTTTATATCACCCTGCAAACTTTAAGATGATTGTGAGCCTACCGGTACATCTTATATAGAGCTGCTTAAACATTTTTCATTTTGCATTTCAGTTTAAAGAGGTTTCAACAGACCACTGATGTACTATCATTTTCTCTTTTGCTTGCCAGGAAACTCATTTTTGTTTTTCTATTGTTTTTTGGGTTTTTGAAATTTTTCGATGTTTTTGAATTTTCAATTTTGGATTTACTCCCCCTAAATCAATAAACTAAGATAAATTTTAAAAACACAAAGGTATTTACAAAAACGATTTCCCAATGTCAGTTAACGCATGTTTTACCTCAATGTCGGTTAACGCATGTTTTACCTCAGGTCAAAGAGTGTTGTACGAGATAATAATTATTCATAAAGCAGCTTAAATATCGACAAGTATAGGAGAGATATGAAATTTAAAACCGTATCCTGCAACAGCTTCTTGCATTGCAAGGAATCTGAGCGCTCTCCTAAACTGGATATTCACCAGGTGTGGATTTCAAAGTCGATTTTGTAGCTACTGAGAAATCTCTTCACAGCAACAAGATCATAGACCTCTGGGTCCGGCTGGTCTTCCACATTGCACCAGCAAATGTCTTTGTCTTTCTCTTTGAAAAGTAGTGTGCGGTTGTTCAATCCAAGCCAAGGCATCCGCACACCCGGTTGGTTTGTTCAACAAACACATTTTCTTCAATCACACCGCGAAGAAATGTACACTGCACGTTCATCTTGTTGATTTTGAACATCAGACGTGCTGCAGGTGCGTACATTTTGATTGAATCTATCCTGGGGACCCGATCAAAGCCTTGAACAATCAAACTTTGGTATGATTTGCATTTTGTCGAAGGTTTTCAATTTCTTTCGACAGACAATTCTGTCTTCTTTTCTTTTTCTCTCCATCAAAGGCAACAATTTCTTTGTCGCCGATCTTGTGCATGGACACTCCACTATCAACAATCCGATGACTATCGATAGTTCCTCCTGGAACATCCTGCACACTCACTCAGAGATTAGTTGGAGAGGGGGACCCAAGCCTTCATAGACTTGGGTTGCCCCTGAGAATCAAGAAATGTAATTTCAATTTCTTGAAGGTCCTTAAATTGCAAGCCTCCCCCTGAATCCTCGCCTGTTTTTTGGTATCCAAGCCTGTTTCCTTTTACCATTTTGTGTATTATTTACACTTTTTGGTTTTAATGGTTGTGACAAACTAGGTTTCCTATTAACAGATTTAACTTCCGTTTTTACAGCCTTTTCGATCACCTTCAGATTTTTACGTCGTTGTTTTGTTTCCTGTTCTTTAATAGTGCGTTTGTCAGTTTTTGGTGACACAGGACGACGTTGTTGGTGACCTTGTTCAAAAGGGGCTCTTTCTACAAAATTTGGTTTCGGAGAGTTTGTGCAATTTCTGATAATGTGACCAAACTCCCCGCATTTAAAGCATGATCTCCTTTCAACAAAATTAGGAGATTCTGTTCGATGACCTGACGTTGAATTTGTAGACCCCGAGGTACTAGCTTCATACCCGTTTGTGTGTTGGGTGTAATTGTTATCACTATTACGTTTCAAAATTTTGACCTTTTGAAAAAACTCCGTATTGGATTTATTTTCAAAAGTCTCCACCTTGTCAGTACCCTTGGATGCTACAAATTTAACATCATTGTTTTTCTTCTTGAAAGGAGCTCCTTTGGTCTCAACCTTCGGTTGTGAACCTTTAGAATTTTGAGCTCGTTGTTGTTGCTGTTTACCCTTAAAAGAGATAGGTTGTTGCTTCGTTGGTGATTTTTGATTTCCAAAATTTCTTCTAACTTCAGCTTTTGGAATCGGATCACACTGAGTTACTGAAACTCTCGGGATCCCCTTTTCCAAAAACTTACTGGTGGTATCTTCAAACACTTTATCAATCAAAGATTGATTGACGTTTTTTATTGGAAAATCTTTGTCTGAATAAATTTTACTATCACCGACCAAAGTATACAACACATTATCACTTTTAATGGTAGACACTATCTCAGTGATAGGTTCTATCTCTTGTTTAGCACCAGTTGATTGCACAGCAGGAGTATGAGGATCACACAGAATGTGATTCTCAAAAGGCACTTCTACTCCTTTTCTATCGTCAAGAGATTTATCCTCATCACTCACATCTGATTCATCATCCGAAGAATCATAGTCCTCAATGGTTGGAGGACTTTGATTTGAAGCACATGATGACTTTTCCTTGCTATCAAATGAGCCCTCCGATGAATTGTCCGTTTTGAACCCTAAGCCAGTTGTAACTTCCTCATAATCAAGAGGTACAGTTGTCTCAAAACGCGGAATTTCCTCCTCATCGGGCATCTTGATATAGTTGTGTCTCAAAGGAGGCGGGCACGACTTATACCCAACGCCTTTAACATTACCCTTTAGTTGTTGAACGTCAATGATGTGATTAACCACATATCGGGAGTTTGAGTAACTCTCCAATTTGAGCTTGATCGCTTCAGGCTCACATTTCGCCTCGGCTAGCTCTTTCTTAGTTGCCTCAATGATATTAATGTAATTATTAATACTAGTTTGCTTATTAAAAACCGTTTTTGACAACTCAGAAATATTTTTCTTGAGTGTTTCAATTAGCGATTTTAAATCTTTTTCATTGCGAGCTAAGGCCATGTTTGCCTCTTTGCACTTTGACAGTTCAATAACCAAACTCTGATTGTGAGTGTGAATCTTTTCAGATTCTTGTTTCATATCAGCACAATCACTACATATGCTAGGAGTTTCAGATTTTACCTGACTTGTAGAAGCTGAGACATTAGCCATAAAGGCAGTCTGAGAAGAGATAGATCCATCTTCAGTAAGAATCTTCTCCATTTCTTCTGATGTAGCATCAGCTTTCTTGATCAAGACATATTTCTGACACTTGACCTCCTCAGCATCTTTCAACAGACTATCACCTTCAGAATCCATTCCTTCATTCACATCTGATTCTGAATCGGAACTGCCACTGTATCCCGAACTATCATCATCTTCAGAGAATTCTTCTTTGTGCACATGCTTGATGTGACTAATGATCTTCGCATAACATGCAGTTCCTCCTCCCAACTGTACGGACCAATCACATCCTTCATCAGCTTGAACTATCAATGCTCGGTTGGGGTTTGAAGGCCCTGACTGGTTGGTTTGGTTGTTAGCAGCTACTATCCCTCTTTCGTTGTTAGCTTGATTTGAGGTACTTGTTTGATTTTGGAAGGGATTTTGGTTGCCTTGTTGGTTGCTAGGGCGTTTGCACTCACGCTTGAAATGACCCTTTTCACCGCAATTAAAGCATGTGACAGCACCCTTGTCAAACCCGTACTTGGTATCCCTTTTGCTTTCCAAGCTGGTTCTCCCCGTTCTGCTCATATAATCCTTTGCCCTTCTCACAGCGCTAGCAAACGCCCACTTAATGTCCATCAACTCCATCTCATCTCTGTCTATCTGCTGATAATCTTCATTGGTCAAATTAATGTTTCCAATTTGACTTGCGACTAATCCGATGTAGGCATTAACCATAATGGTAATTATTTCAATGTGATCCCATGCAGCTTCTACACTCACTTTGGAAAGATTTGAAGTATCAGGTTTGTTACCATAGAAGGCTTGTTGTGGTTGGGCTTGTGGTGGTTTAGAAAAATAGGCAGTTGGATCAAATTGGGGTTGAGGTGTGGCAACTTGAGGTTTTGGAAGATAGGCATTTATATCAAATTGGTTGAGGTGTGGCAACTTGAGGTTTCGAAAGATAGGCATTTATATCAAATTGGGGTTGAGGTGTGGCCACTTGAGGTTTCGGAAGATAGGCATTTATGTCAAATTGGGGTTGTGCAACTACTCCTCCAAAATAGGAATTTGGGTCGAAAGCATTTGATACAAAAGCTGTTTGTATCTTTGGTTGCTGGCTTGTACTAGCAGCAGGAGCAATCCCTTCAAAGTACATCTCTGGATTTTGAGGGACAGGAATTAGTTTAGCTTTTCTGATTTCTTCTGCATCCTTGTTCTCCAGCTTTTGAACAAACTCATAGATACTGACAGTATCCAATACACCTGTATGCTTTAACAACTCAATGAATGGGCTCCACTTTGGTAGTAGAGCATCAGCAAACCGTGCGACTATTTCCTGCGAAGATACAACAACCTTGTAAGAAATCATTTCACTAATTAAATGATAAAAACGAGTTGTCATCTCATTCAGTGTTTCAGTCTGCACAAACATAAACCCTTCAAACTCCTTCTTTAGTAAATCATGACGCGTCTTCCGTGTGGCCGCATTTCCTTCTCCTCTGTTAACTAGGATGTCCCACAAGGCTTTGGTGCTGGTACAATGGGCGAATTGATGATAGATATCTTTGTGCAATGCTTGCGTAAGAATAGCAAACGCTTTCTTTTCAAGGTCATACGCCTTCTTGTCGTTTTCAGCCATGGTCGCCAAAGTCGTAGCATTTGATCCGGCTTCCTCAAGAGAGACGTTATATGCTGTGGTGAAACACGTCCATAAATCGGTGTTTTGACCTAAAACATAATTCTGAAAACGACCTTTCCACGATGGATAGTCATTCATGTGGTTGAGTTTTGGCGGACGGTTATTGCTACTCGTTTCATTTTTGCTTATGAGCAGGTTTTGGATACTTTGATTTTGATTTGCCACGCACGCCCATTGACTAGCCAAAATTCTTTCTTGTAGCATCAAAGACTTAACCCATCACATATCAGGGACCGTGCTAATGCTCCAATCGAATGGATTTGTACTCATATTTGATATATGAACAATTGTACCTGAATAACAACTTGAAAACAGATGGTTAAGTATGATTTGCAAAGGTTTTGTTTAAAATCACAAGTATGTTCGACGAAATCCTTGATGACGAACTTAGAGATTCCGTCCAGTCCAACAAGAACAACCTTTGACGAAGTTACTGATTTCGTCGAGAACCCCTTAGAGACTTTGTTTAAAAGACACCTTTGACGAAATTAGATTTTGACGAAATTAGATTTTGACGAAATCTAATGTTTGTGTTTGACGAAATTGGAGGTGACGAAATCTGTTTGTGTTTGACGAAATAAGATGTTTATTGTTGACGAAATCTGATGTATATTGTGGGTGACGAAATCTGTTTGTTTATTGTTGACGAAATCTGATGGTGACGAAGATACCATGTGGCGAAGATTGTGAGTGGCGAAGATGCTGGATGGTGACGAAATCTAGGGGGATTTCGTTGAAATTTCTTTTGCTGAAAGTGGGATACAGACAAGACAAAGTAGGTAAACTTTTTCAAGAGAAATCTTATCCTTATCCATTTCTGACACAACACACCCGATTTTCAAACTAGACCATGCTCATCATACCTTGAAAACCCAAAATGTCAACTTAATATATTTTAACCAACAACACCATAATTCAAACACAAATGAAGATCAAACTCAAATTTTATATGAAGAATAGTTTGACGACAATGAAGAACACTATGAATATCAGACGAACTCGATGAAGATTCCAGCCAAACTTTCACCGGAGAAATTTTCCGAACACTATTTTGCTTAAACTTTTAACAAAAACCCAAATGTCAACATGTATAGATGCAATATAACAGGTTTTCGAACAAACTTTTAGCAAAATAACAAGATTAACAATGATTTTTGAACCTTTTTCCAGAAAATATTTAAACTTTTCAAAAGAACAGTTTCTAAAAATCACTTAAAACAAGCTTGATAAAACACAACAATGTTTGGTTTTAAACAAGGAAAAGAGCCAAAGCTCTGATACCACTTGTAGGTCCTTTTTCTCGGAGGATCCGACACGAAAACCTATTCTCTGTTTATCACAAACACAATCGCGGGTGCGGAATCCCCGTGACGGTGCAAACCAAACACAATGTAGAACACACACGCGTAACCAAAGGTTCAATATCTATTGATTAGGGATGAGTACAACCACAAACATATACAAACAATGTTTTACAGACTCTCTCAAGTCTCTCTGTTCTCACTCATGACTAAAACTGTTAACATCTGTGCTATATATATTGACCAACGGCGAAATCCCATATGACGAAAATCATGTGTGACAAAATCAAGGATTTCGCCACACACATACTGACGAAACTACATATTGACGAAATCTAGGAGTTCGCCATATCAAGTGTCTTTGTCGAATATAAAAAGCCAAAACAAGTCATAAAGGGTTTCGGCCCATTTGTAGTTTCGGCCCAATGTAAAGTTGATTGGCCCAAGGAGCAATGCATGCACGTACACATGAATTCCATATAATCAGATTTGTAAAGTTTAGTCAACATGTGACATCATCATGATGATGTCATGGTGATGTGTAAACTGGAAATGGTTCGCGGCTCTCCGTGCTTCGCGTGTTGAACTCTGAGGCGCACGACGGAGGAATGTCGTGACGTCGGGCTTGAGCCGGACCTAACCGAGTCGAACCGAACTGAATCGAACCGAGTCGAGTCGCGTCCACATAAAGTGTACCAACAAAAACAAAACTTAAAATGTTAAAATACTAAACCTTTAACCTTGAATTATAAAAATTCCATCATGTTTTGTAAAAAGGGTATTACGATTTAAGATTATTTACAATTCTAGGAATAATCTGATTTTAAGTTAGAATACAATTTTTTTTTTTTCAAAATTCTTTTGAAGAAACACAATCTCTTATAAAATCATTAAAGTTATTTTAATTTGGTAGGTAAAATATTACAACTTTTCTTTTTGTAAAATAAATAAGGATGATCTACAAACCGAATTACAAAAATAATAACACATATTGGGAGGAATAAAATAAGAGTACGAATATTCAGATTTTGGGAGGTGAAAGAGCGCCTGAAAAAGACCCACGACACAAAGTACAAACCACACACGGATACAATTATCTCAAACTACATGCGTTCGGGTCAGGGCGTTCACTTCTATACAAATGTGTTTCCCATGATACAAGAGCTAAAGCATTAATTGTACTAACTCAGTGACCTCACTAGTTGATACCATCATGTATCTTTTGCGTAAAAGATACGAGATGTATATAGTAGGCGCTTGTGAAAAAGATATGATATATTTCACTCTTAATTAATTACATATCATGGGTGGAGATACAATAGGAAGTTTATTTGGCTAAGAAGGCTAGAAAATGATCTTGACCATCCATTTAGTTAATCAAGGGCTAAGATTAAATCACGGAAATTAAAAGGAAGAAAAGAGGGGCGTGAGTTTGTTTAGAGGCATTAGGCCATGTGTAGTCATAACGCCCCTTTGTGGGCGTTATGCGACACGTGGCGCGCCACGTCAGCGTGGGGCGTTATGGGGCCTTATGCATTTTAAGCCCGTAGTCATAAAGCCCCCGTCTAATCATTACTCAATTATTAATTTCTAATTTTTTATAATTATTTTCTTACTTTATAAAATTAAAATTCATTTCATTAAATTAAAAAACATTACACTAAAAAAAAAAAAAAAAAACATTACACATAAAAAAAAATACAGTAACCTCGAACCGGTTCCAAAAAAAAAAAAGTTGGACTAAAAAAATAAAAAAAACAACACTTCAAAGATTAATCTTCTTCGTCTTCGTTCTCTCCTTCTTCCTCTTCGTTTTCTCCAGCATCCAAACCTACGTCTTCAAAGTTCCCGTCTTCGAATTCCACAACCTCTTCTTCCTCGGAATCTTCGTCGTTATCACTGTTGAATCGAATTGGGCGAATCGCCCAAGCATGCTCAACCAAATCCGCCTTCAACGTGTTATGTATTTCTCTAGATCGCAATAGCTGAGCATTTGCGAGTCTCTCTTCCATTGTTGCTTGGGTTCCTTCGACTAAATCTTCTGGAATATAGTTTTGGCATATCGCTCTTCCATCATCCTCAATGATCATATTATGCAAAATGATGCAAGCATACATGGTCATTCGTATTCTATCCTTATGCCACATGCGACAAGGATTTCTGAGAAAATGCCATCGTTGCTGTAGAACCCCAAAACACCTCTCGATATCCTTTCTCGAAGACTCTTGTAATTTTTTAAAATACTTTCTTTTTTCATCGAACGTTTCAGAAAACATTTTAACAATAATCGAATACTCCAGGTAGATACCATCGGCCAAGTAGTAGCCATGCTCGTAGTCGTTCCCGTTTGCATGAAAACCGGCCTTTGGTATAGTTCCAGAAATGTAGCCCTCTATTAATGGTGAAGCCTCTAACGTATTAATATCGTTAAAACACCCGGCTACACCAAAGAAGGCCGACCAAACCCAAAGGTCGTATGACGCAACAGCTTGTAATACCAAAGTTGGCCCTTTTTGATCACCCCGTGTATGTTGACCTCGCCATGCGGTTGGACAATTATACCAACGCCATTGACGACAATCCAAGCTACCAATCATGCCGGGTATTCCATGCTTTTCTAGATGCACCTCATATATTTGTTGAAGGTCGTTCCAAGTGGGATTTCTCAAATAACGTTTTCCATATAACTGGCATATACCTAAAATATAATTTAATATATAAAAGTTTTACTAGTAAGCTACTAAAAAATCAATATATAAAAGTAAGTAAATAAATAAATAAAAGTCAATAAAAAATACCATAGCAAAAATGTTCCACGCAATCTCGGGTTGTTTTCTCCGCCATCTTCAAGTACTCGTCGTTGATGTCGTACGTGTTTCCGTATGCTAATATGCGTAACGCGGATGTGACCTTTTGAATTGAGGTGAAGCCTAAATATCCTCGCGCGTCCATTCTTTGCTTAAAGAAATCATACGTATTTTCCAAATCATTAGAAATGCGCAAAAATAACCTTTGGCTCATACGAAAACGCCGTCTAAAAACATTGGGTCCGTGAACCGGTGTCGCATCAAAATAGTCTCTCATCAAACGCTCGTTCGCGGCTTCACGATCTCGCAAGATATAGGTGCGCCGCAAGATGGGTCGTGGAGGGGGAGTAGGCCGAACGTGCTCAAGTGCTTGCATCATAAAAGTACACACACTCGTAACCGCTTCTTCCTCCTCCGCGTCTTCTTCGGGCGAAAAAAATCTTCGGTAAATATTGGTGAACGAGTCTTCCGACGGGGAACCCATTTTTTTTAATAAGGTGAGAGTAGCTTCAACACTTTTTAAAAAATATAGAGAGAATGAGAGTTGGAATGTATTGATTTGTAAAAAAAATGGAAGAGTTGGAATGTATTTATAGTGTGAAAATTAAAAAAAATGAATTTTTTTTTTTAAATATGACCGTTTGACAACGGTCAAAAGTCCAAAAGATCAATCGATAGCGCCGCGATATTTTTCGCGCTCTGAATTTTTTTTTGGGCATAGCGCCCTTCGTCCCGGTGTGGCCGGCGCCATCTCGGCGCTATGTGGGTTGGTCGCGCCCCAGTACGCAAGGTCTTATAGTCAATCCAAACCAATAGTTTCTCTCTCCTCCAATTCCCCCCCATTTTTTAAACGTTAATAACTCTTTCATACGACATTATTTTTTTATAAAAATTGCACCAAAAAAACGAGCGTTTTTTTATCTTTAAAACGAGTATACTATTGCTATATTTTCAAAAAAAAAAAAAATTTAAACCCAGTTGCGTAAAACGCAATAGAAAAACCCCCAGTATCGTAAAACGCAATGAAAAAAAACCTAAAAAATGACATTTTTCTAAAACGCAATGCACAAAAAACACAAAGAAATGACTTATTTGCAAAACGCAATGGCCAGAAAACGCAATGGCCAGAAAACACGAAGAAATGTCTTATTTCTAAAACGCAATAGCCTAAAAACTCAAAAGAAAATGTACTTTCTAAAACGCAATGGACTAAAAACACATAAAATAAAAATGTGTTTTACCTAAAACGCTGCACCAAAAACACAAACAAATTTCTTATTTCTAAAACGCAATGGCCAGAAAACACTTAAAATGTTTGTTTTCAAAAAACGCAATGGACTGAAAACACATAAAAAGTGTTTTACCTAAAACGCAATGCACCAAAAACACAAACAAATGTCTTATTTGTAAAACGCAATGGCCATAAAACACTTAAAATGTCTGTTTTCTAAAACGCAAAGGACTGAAAACACATAAAAAAATGTTTTACCTAAAACGCAATGCACAAAAAACACAAAGAAATGTCTTATTTGTAAAACGAAATGGCCAGAAAACACTTAAAAATGACTCATTCTAAAACGCAATTGCCTAAAAAACAAAAGAAAGCGTTCTCTGTAAAACGCAATGGACTGAAAACACCTAAAAAGTGTTTTACCTAAAACGCAATGCACCAAAAACACTTCAAGAATGTTTTAGTTCTAAAACGCAATTGCCTAAAAACACCAAAGAAAGTGTTCTTTCTAAAACGCATTGAACCATGACAATAGTTTTGTCTGTGCAGTGAACTGTCTGAACCAATGCAGTTTACGAATGCAATTTCCAGAGGCAATTTACAGAAAATTTAATTTTTCTGATGTAACAACTCCTATCAAAAAGTCTTAATTATTATTTTAATTGTCCAATAGGAAACCCTAATTGAGACACCCAATTAATTCTGCACAAACCCTAAAATTTTCAGAACAATCAGAATCAGGATCAGGGCCCCTAAAACTCAGGGGGGTAAAAACCTAGTTACGATTATCTTGAAATCTTGCTGTCAATAACGAATTTTGAGAAACAGTCAAGTCAGCAAGGCTAGTCAAGGACGTGGCTACCCTATAAATTTTTCGTGTCCCTTACGGACCGTAAAGGATGAGGCTTACGGTCCGTAAGCGGGGTTAAAATTATGTATAAATAGCAGGCATTGGGACTTGATTTCTGGTATTGAAACGACATAAAATTTCGCTACATGCACTGAGTTACGCCCTGTTTACTATCACAACACACACGGATCACTAATCGCCGCCGCAATACAGGGTAATAACTCGATCGCTGATACGATTCAATGTCCGATCGATTAAACTATCCAATGGATGTTTAAGTGCTGCCCACATTAGGGTTTATGC
>JARYGA010040334.1:0-34148 GCA_030545235.1 Helianthus tuberosus | reverse complement strand
GTATGAAGAAAGACATTGCCTTATACATATCAAAATGCCTTACTTGTCTTAAGGTTAAGGCTGAACATCAACGTCCTTCTGGTTTATTGGTGTAACCAGAGATCCCAGTTTGGAAATGGGAAAACATTACTATGGATCTCATTACTAAACTTCCACGCACATTGAAAGGTCATGATGCCATCTGGGTAGTTGTTGATCGTCTTACCAAGTCAGCGCATTTCTTGCCTATCCGTGAGGATTTTTCTGCTGACAAACTTGCTAAAATCTATGTGGATGAAATTGTATCCCGACATGGTGTTCCTTTGAACATCATTTCTGACAGAGATGCTCGCTTCACTTCTCATTTTTGGAGAACCATGCAATCTGCTATGGGAACCCAACTTAATTTGAGCACAGCTTATCATCCGCAAACGGATGGTCAATCTGAAAGAACAATCCAGACTCTAGAGGATATGCTTAGAGCTTGTGTGATCGATTTTGGTGGTAGTTGGGATTCACATCTTCCGTTAATTGAATTCTCCTACAACAACAGTTATCACTCCAGCATCAACATGGCTCCTTTCGAAGCTCTCTATGGTCGAAAATGTCGTTCACCAGTTTGCTGGAATGAGATCGGTGAGGCTCAGCTTACTGGACCTGCCCTCATTTTAGAGACAACTGATAAGGTTAAGAAGGTTCGTGATAACCTTCAGACAGCTAGAAACCGTCAAAAGAGTTACGCGGACCAACGACGCAAGCCCTTGGAATTTTAAGTCGGTGATCGCGTATTACTTAAGGTCTCACCTTGGAAAGGTGTGATCAGATTTGGAAAGAAAGGAAAACTTGCACCTAGATACGTTGAACCATTCAAGATCGTCGAAAGAATCGGTAAGGTAGCCTACAGACTTGAGTTACCTCCTGAACTTTGAAATGTTCATCCAAACTTTCACGTGTCCAATCTCAAGAAGTGTCTTGCTGATGAGAACCTCCACATACCGCTTGATGAAATTCGTGTGGATAACACGATGCATTTTGTTGAGAAACCTGTGGAAATCATGGAACGTGAAGTCTAGTGGCTTAAACGCAAGCGCATTCGTTTGGTTAAAGTTCGCTGGGAATCTAAGCGTGGACCTGAGTTTACTTGGGAATGTGAAGATCAAAGGAAGGCGAAGTATCCGCATCTATTCCCACGAGTTTCCTCTAAATAAATTTCGGGACGAAATTTCCACAAGTAGGGGAGACTGTGACACCTGTGTTTGTAATCATTGTAAACAGTTCAGTTATCAATACAACAAAGTTATTTGATCCCAATGTTTATTTGTTTATGTTTGACATTTTTCATGTTTTGACTTTTGTTCAATTTCAAACTCTACGTCGCTTTCTGGAGAGTTATACGCAAGCTGGTGTGTAAACGTAATCAGTTTAACGCGACAAACACTCCGGAACATCAACATATGCTTAACATACCTAAAATAATCCTTACATAACTTAGAAATAAGTTTTGAAGGCTTTGGTATGGCAAAATCAAGTTAATTCGCTATAGGGACTAAAATCGACAAACTGCGAAAGTATGACGATTCGTGCTAGAACAGACATTCGGGAACATGACCATAAGTTAAACATACCATAAATATCCTTTACGTAGCATAGAAATAGATTTTAAGGGGTTCGGTGTGCTAAAATAAACTTTTGGGTCATTCAGGGACTAAAAGCGTCAAAAAGTGCATAAGTTTGCATTTTCGCGCATAACTTACATTCTGAATACATCCGGACATCCAACAATTTATGTAATCATTAAAATATTAAGTCTTAGTGATTGGCTTGTCAAAAATACATTCGTCGCGTAATTTGGATCGTTTTTGCGTCCGTTACGACTTTCGTCGTAATTAACCGAACAACGCAATCGTACGGCCAAACGAACCAACGTCCAACCTATTTTAGAGCATGTTTCATGTTCCCTATGCTTTAACATCCTTGTGAAGCTTAAAAATGGGTTTGACGGGTGTTAGAAGTACCAAAAACACGACGATACATGCACAGGGACCAAAACTGACATTTTGCAAAGTTAGCTGACCTGCAGGGTCCTTACGGACCATATGGACTCCTTCTTACGGTCCGTAAGCAGGTTCCAGAACATCAGAAGCTGTTTCCCGCTGTTACACACTCATCTCCGCACCCACATGTGACACCTGGGTCACTGTGACCATCAAACAAATACCAAACCAATGAAATATTGTATTTCATACTTGGGATTTGTACAAATATGTGTATCATTTGCACATATCAATTCTTGTTCGATTTCGGGCTCTAAATCGCTTTCTAGAAGGTTATACACTCACTGAGGTGTAAATATAACCAGTTTAATGCAACGAACACTCTGGAATAGTGAAATAGGCTTCACATACCTTAAATAACTTTTACATAACTTAGAAATAAGTTTTGAAGGCATTGGTATGACAAAATCAAGTTAATTCGTTTACAGGGACTAAATTTGACAAACTGCGAAAGTATGCCAATTTGAACTGTAACAGACATTCCGGAACATGACCATGAGTTAAACATACCATAAATATCCTTTACATAGCTTAGAAATAGGCTTTGAGGGGTTCGGTGTGCTAAAATAAACTTTTGGGTCATTCAGGGACTAAAAGCGTCAAAAAAAGTGCACAAGTTTGCATTTTCGCGCATAACTTACGTTCTGAATACATCTGGACATCCAAAAATTTATGTAAGCACTAAAATATTTTATTTTAATTCTTGGCATAAGAAAAATCCATTCGTCGTGCAATTTGGATCGTTTTTCGCGCTTATGCGCATTCCGTCGTAATTAAGCGAACATCACGATCGTACGACCAAACGAACCAACATCCGACATATTTTTGAGCATGATTCATGTCCACAATGTTTAGCCATCATTTTAGGGCCTTAACGTTGGCTTAACGGGCCTTAAACATGTCGGAAATGGCTTTAATGCATAACAGGGACCAAAACTGTCATTTTTGAAAGTTTGCTTCAGATCAGAAGACCCAGGCGGCCCGCGTAAGCCCTGGGGTGTCCCTTACACGGCCCGTTTCAGGCTCCCAGATCAGTAAAACATGTTTAAACAGCTGTTAACAGCTGTTATGCACCCATCTCCTCACCCACACTTGTCATTTCCTGATCATGGGGGGCCAATTTGGGTACCAAGGTGTTGCATCAAGTGTAGGGACAAGATCAAAGCACGGTATTCGGGGAACGATCCTAACGGTGGTCCAAATCCTATAAATACCCCTTTGATTCACAACTCAAAACCCACTTAATTTCTGAAAACTTCTCTAAGTTGAGGTGTAAAAGCACTTCATACCTGAGAAATATTTGGAAATCAAAGCTTTCGGGGACCCTTTGTAAGTGTTACTTCGTTCTTTTATTCTTTTATTCTTTTAGCGTTAAAAGTCAAACTTTGTTTGACTTTCTGCATTAACCAGTTTATGGTCAATCCGAAGTTCGTTTGAACATCATAACGTGAGTGTAATCACGATGGTTATAGTCCCTAGTGACTATACCTACTGATTACCACGTGATCTAGGCTCAGTGACGAGTCGTAGTTTCGGCCAAAATGCGTGTTATTTCGTTTTTTGTAACCAAACTACTCTTAGGTATCAAAACCGTTTGTTTTGATACCAAACCTGTTTTCTAAACTTAGTTAAGCATGTTTTAACATGCTTAGCTCGTCACTTTTAGTTTAGTGCTTATATAGGGTCGTAAGGTAAGCGATCTAAACAATTGCTTATACTTTCGAACCCGACCCGTTTGGTCGATCAATAGGATCCGACCAAACACATTAGGTGACCATAGTATATAGGGAATAACCTTCCGAGGTTATACCTTATGGTCGCTTCGTTAAGTAGTTGTATGATAGGTAGTTTATATGCCTTAGGTAAATTACCAAAATGCCCTTTTTACGCCAAAATTCATTTTAAGCATATGTAACATAACTTTTAACATCTAAAGTGATTTGGCAACAATATTAGACATGTTAAGGCATATTTTACTTGTCATAGGACTAGTTAGGCGTTCCGAACGACGCGTTAAAATAGCATAAGCTACCTAAAACGGGTCCTAATGGGTCGTAAGCACTTAGGTTAGGTTTCATTTTAGTATGCGAGCTTTGTTAAACCATATTACATGAGTTCCCATACTCATTAGGTTTACGATCCCTCATTCTATCCGATCCTCCGATTTAGGTCCGGTTTATTAATGTAGTTACCTATATTAGGTACCGTTTGATTCCGTGATCTTCTAGCTTTGCTTGGTGGTTATCCTATGACTATTGAGCAATCTCAAGTGAGTACATAGACCCCTCTTTTACTGTTTTCCAAATATTTTGGGGTGAAACACATGTGCCTACTCGTTACTTTCGTGCTCTTCATTTTTTCATAACATATGCTTGTTATGTTCAATAGTACACTTATAGTACATCGTTTTACATTACATTTTATGCTATGTATGTCCATTGTGTGCATACTTAGTACATTGTTTTACATTACATTTTATGCTATGTATGTCCATTGTGTGCATACTTAGTACATTGTTTTACATTACATCACATCACATGCTATGTATGTTCATTTGTTGCATACTTAGTACATTTGTTATTCATCACATACTTACATATTTGTATGACATTTGGGTTGTTTAAATGGGACAATATACATTCATTAACATTGATCACGCCATTCGTTAGTAGGTAGTGGTACCATAGGAATTGACAACTCCCGTTCCTGACATCCTAGGTATGTTTGGACGGAAGGAATGACCGAATTCGATAAACATAACACAAATAGACCTTTAAATTCGTTTAGGGGTTTATCGCCACACTCACAAGGCTTGGATGTATGCATTTTCACAATACCGCATAGATGTTTATATCAGTATAGCATGCATTTGTTCCACAAAACATAACTTTGATATAAACCATGTTTTACTTCAATACCTTGTTTCTGTGCATTTTACATATGGTTTTGTTGATATATTTCACTTACCATACATGATATTTTGGATACACAATTCATGATTTACATTAGACATAAATATTTTGACATTGATATACACAATTCATGATTTACATTAGACATAAACATTTTGACATTGATATACACAATTCATGATTTACATTAGACATAAACATTTTGACATTGATATACACAATTCATGATTTACATTAGACATAAACATTTTGACATTGATATACACATTTCATGATTTACGTTAGACATAGACATTAGACATGGTTTTCACACAAACATTTTGACATTTGATTATACATAAACATTTTACTTTGGTGGTTTGGTTTGAGTAAGTGATTTAAGTAACGAGTCGTGTGTAATATGATACAAGCATGGTGGATACGCCGCTGGTACTTCCTATATATAAATGCTTGTATGGTATTACATATCGTAGCGTTATTTGAATTATTTCAATTTAGGCATATAACATTTTATACAAATAACATACTTTTCACAATACATTGTTTTACAAACAACTTATCTGATATAAACTCATTTTAGTTGGTTATTTACTTAACCATGTATTATTCTTTTATACATATATACCATTTGGTTTATTTATCACTTTTCAAATGATTTACAAGACAAAGCAAATTACAAGGTTCATGACTAAACATTTTCTTAAACATAAGTCATGAATTCTATTTTCACAAAACATATGTATCTCACAGGCATTTTTATGCTGACGTACCTATTTTCACATGTGTTTCAGGATATGATGCTTAGTATTTATCAAGATACACTTAGGCGGACTTGGGCCTTAGCGACAATAAAAGATGCAAGACTAGTTATTTATGTTATGTTTCTTTGATTGTCAAGACTTTGTAACTCTTTTAACCAATAAAACAATATTCAAATTTCCATGTGTTATGAAACAATGATTCTGTTACAACACTCCCCGACGTTTCCGCCACGTTTTGTTGTTTTACGTGGTCGGGGTGTGACAGAAATGTTGGTATCAGAGCCCATGGTTATAGGGAATTAGGCTATTAGTAATGCTTTGACTAGTCTATAACCTTCCTAGGACCCTAACGCGAGTTTACTTGCGTTTAGTCGTAAAACAATACCGTCACCTATCCTTAAGTGACAACCACAACTAGAACACAAATTTCAAAACCGCTTTGTAAATCAATCATCTGTTCTAGGATGATTTATTGTAAGGTTTTGAACCTTCAAAGTTTTCAAAATCTCGTCAAAGTTTGGGTCTTTTAATGTGAACACGTGCAAACTGGAAGGGTGAATACCTGTACTCTGAGTTTTCTGTCTAAGGCTAGAGTGTTCGTACAAATCCGCAGAATCGGACCAGTCACTCTTACCTGGGAACTCTTGGGGTGAGTGTTCACTTATAGGCGAGCATGTCTTCAGTAATACATTAATATGACCTGTTTACTTTGATTAGTCACCGTCTCATTTGTTTGCCTTAGGTAACAAACAAATGATCGCAATTTTATGCGTTGCCATTTTGTTTTGATTTTCCGATAACATTTCACTTGTTTCTTCCTATGTCTTTCATTTCCTTCTAGAATGTCTCTTCCTCTCAGCAACGGTCAAATGTCCGAGCAAACAGCCAAATTTGCTCAGCAAATAGGCGAAGTGATTCTGAAGACGGTGGATTTAGGCATTGCCATGTCTCGTCTCAACAATGAAGCCACTCAAGAGTTACCAAAGGAAGCAGAAGTCAAGCATGCACCAAAATCAAGGAAGCGTAAGGCTTCAAAGAAACCCGCAGCAGTTACACCTAATCAAGCGGGACCTAACCAAATGGCAGCGCCACCAGCTAGGAAGCCGTACTTTGGAACTGCCCCATGGTGCAAACGATGCAACCGTCATCATTCAAACCTCATACCCTGCTTCAAATGTACCTACTGTGGACGGCGGGGACATTTGGTTAACATATGTCGCTTTGCTATCCAAAACAAGCTGTTATAAACCTTGCTGCTGCTCAACCTTCTGCTAGGAAACCTTATGCCGGTACTGCACTAATGTGCAACAAGTGTAATGCACCTCACCGAGCTTACCTGCAGTGTCGTCTGTGTGCATCATGTGGACGACTCGGTCACCTGGCAAATGCTTGTCAATTCAACCCAATCCAAGGTGGTCCAAACCAACCCCAAGTCAACCCTGCTCCAGCTCGTTTACCATCTGGTACTTGGTACAACTACGACGAGACGAGCTATTTCAGGAACAAGTGAACAAAGATTGTCAATGCAAATCTGACCCACGGATGAGCATTTGGCTGAGTATAAGATGTTACTGTTTTAAATCTTATGCTTTTATTTCTTTGTTTTTCTTGTAATGTGAAACAATCAGTTTTGTTTATAAATAAATCGTTGATCACAAATTCTGATATACAAGTGTAGTTACATGTGTGTATGGCATTTCCCTATAATACCTACATTAAGGAACTATGTTCCTTACAAACTACTCTTGTGAATATTTCTCATTCTTGTGTTTACTCATGATTCCCATAGAAAATTCTAAGTACTCGTTTCATTCTAAGATACGAAGTACAGAAAATAAAATGACATTATGAGTAATCATGCTTCTGCACATCTGTGCCTTTGAATCCTTGGTTAGATAACTAAGGGTATTTTCAAATCTCATACCCATTACGTTTTGATTTTTCAACATACACAGTACAAGTATTTCAAAAACAATCTTCATGATCTCAAAACATTTCATATAGTTTGAAAACAATTTTTTTCAAATGCATTGTCTATGTTATTTCAAAAACATTGGCTATGTTTAAAAACAACAAACTTCATAATTTCAAAATGTTTCATATAGTCTGAAAACAATATTAACACAGTACATTTTCTTATCAAGTGCATGATTTCGAAAAGCATCATTCATGTTTTCAAAAACCTTATACATAATTTCAAAATTCATCTCGCATGATTTTAAAACAATTTTTTTTATAAATATATACCTACCTAATACACCTACTTTATGATTTCAAAGGTATTATATATAAGGTTTCAAAAACATTGAACACATGTTTTGAACTCCATGTATAATTTTCAAAAATATTTTTTTCTTATACATTGACTTAACCTCCAAATTCTGCTTCATATGTCGCCTTGACATATCTAGCATCTCAACTTCATAAGCATTTTTACTTCATGTTTTGACTTAAGCACATCCAGTGCAAGGTTTCAAAACATCTTCAACTTCCAAAATCAATATGGGATCTTTTTATCTTCACAATTAGACCCTTGTGGATGTTTATCATTCAAATCAGAGTCCTTAATTGGATTCCTTATGTACCTTAATTCGAACATTTCGGTTCCTTATAATCGAAATCGATTTTTTCCCTTTAAAAGATCTTTCTATCTTTATAGTTAGATTCTTAGAAATATTTAAAGCACCAATCAAAATCCACTGATTGGATAACTGGTGTGCTTTGAATACATGTGCACAGTTAGCAGAACAAATTAACAAAATGATAACAAATCTAAAATCAAGTAAAACAATTATGTGATTATGTGTTTATGCATTTTGTGTTTTCTTTTATGCATCTTTGTGTTTTTGTATACTCTGGATATTCGTTATCCAAATCCTCGTAGAACCTTTCGTATCTTCATATGAGGGATTCGTAGAAGGATATTCAAAAAGGTACTACCCTAAATCCTTATTGGGCTTCTACGTGTTAGTTAAGACCCTTGGATTATATAGTACCACTCCATGATTCATAAGAGACCCTCCTAGTGGTCTAGTCAAAAAGATTGAATCAGAATCTGGTTAAAAATGACATGCGTTGATGTAGCTAAACAGACTCCTTGGTAGTCTATTTAAATCATTTATTGATTTAATTAAAAGGACCCTATGGTGGTCTAGTCACAATCATCACAAGCTCGTTCATTGCTTTCTTCCCCTACACATTATAAGATGCACTACGTGACTATGCAAGGAATTACGTAATTATGGATGCATACATAATTGCGAAGTTCAGTGCACGGAAACCTCGGTAAGACTTATTATGTGTAAGAACCGATAGTGACAACCATAACGAAATGAGAACAATGTAATAGAGGTACGGTGGACGCACCAATGACGCTTTATATACTTGTATATAAGTGTCCCTCTCACATTGCAAGCATGATGTTATTGAAAAGTTACTAGAAGTTCAGGACTCTAACCAGTGTTGTTTGATCTTTTCAACTTCATGTTTCAAGCTCTCACAAGTTTCCTCTGAATAAATTTCGGGACGAAATTTCCTAAAGTAGGGGAGACTGTGACACCTGGGTTACTGCGACCATCAAACAAATACCAAACCAATGAAATATTGTATTTCATACTTGGTATTTGTACAAATATGTGTATCATTTGCACATATCAATTCTTGTTCGATTTCGGGCTCTAAATCGCTTTCTGGAAGGTTATACGCGCACTGACGCGTAAATATAACCAGTTTAATGCAACGAACACTCTGGAATAGTGAAATAGGCTTCACATACCTTAAATAACCTTTACATAACTTAGAAATAAGTTTTGAAGGCTTTGTTTTACATTACATCACATCACATGCTATGTATGTTCATTTGTTGCATACTTAGTACATTTGTTATTCATCACATGCTTACATTTTGGTATGACATTTGGGTTGTTTAAATGGGACAATATACATTCATTAACATTGATCACGCCATTCGTTAGTAGGTAGTGGTACCATAGGAATTGACAACTCCCGTTCCTGACATCCTAGGTATGTTTGGATGGAAGGAATGACCGAATTTGATAAACATAACACAGATAGACCTTTAAATTCGTTTAGGGGTTTGTCGCCACATTCACAAGGCTTGGATGTATGCATTTTCACAATACCGCATAGATGTTTATATCAGTATAGCATGCATTTGTTCCACAAAACATAACTTTGATTTAAACCATGTTTTACTTCAATACCTTGTTTTTGTACATTTTACATATGGTTTAGTTGATATATTTCACTTACCATACATGATATTTTGGATACGCAATTCATGATTTACATCAGACATAAACATTTTGACATTGATATACACAATTCATGATTTACATTAGACATAAACATTTTGACATTGATATACACAATTCATGATTTACATTAGACATAAACATTTTGACATTGATATACACAATTCATGATTTACATTAGACATAAACATTTTGACATTGATATACACAATTCATGATTTACATTAGACATCGACATTAGACATGGTTTTCACACAAACATTTTGACATTTGATTATACATAAACATTTTACTTTGGTGGTTTGGTTTGAGTAAGTGATTTAAGTAACGAGGCGTGTGTAATATGCTACAAGCATGGTGGATACGCCGCTGGTACTTCCTATATATAAGTGCTTGTATGGTATTACATATCGTAGCGTTATTTGAATTATTTCAATTTAGACATATAACATTTTATACAAATAACATACTTTTCACAATACATTGTTTTACAAACAACTTATCTGATATAAACTCATTTTACTTGGTTATTTACTTAACCATGTATTATTCTTTTATACATATATACCATTTGGTTTATTTATCACTTTTCAAATGATTTACAAGACAAAGCAAATTACAAGGTTCATGACTATACATTTTCTTAAACATAAGTCATGAATTCTATTTTCAGAAAACCTATGTATCTCACAGGCATTTTTATGCTGACGTACCTATTTTCACATGTGTTTCAGGATATGATGCTTAGGATTTATCAAGATACACTTAGGCGGACTTGGGCCTTAGCGACAATAAAAGATGCAAGACTAGTTATTTATGTTATGTTTCTTTGATTGTCAAGACATTGTAACTCTTTTAACCAATAAAACAATATTCAAATTTCCATGTGTTATGAAACAATGATTCTGTTACAACACTCCCCAACGTTTCCGCCACGTTTTGTTGTTTTACATGGTCGGGGTGTGACACCACACATGGCATTCCCTGATAATGGGGGGCATTTTGATGCACATGGTGTTGTAAACAAGTGTAGGGATGAGATTGAAGCACGGCTTTCGAGGAACGATCCTAACGGTCCTAGAAATCCTATAAATACCCCCATGATCTCAACTCCAAAACCCACACCTTTGAAATCTGAATTTGTTCTCTAAGTTGATGTGTTTAACACTTCATACCTGAGAATATTCGGATTCAAAACTTCCATTCTTGGACCCGTTGTAAGTCCTCTTTCGTTCTTTTAAGCGTTTCTGCATTATTAGCGTTTCTGCGTTGACCAGTTTATGGTCAACACGAAGTTCGGTTGAACTTCGCAACGTGAGCGTAATCACGATGGCTATAGTCCCTTGTGACTATGCCTACTGATTACCACGTTATCTAGGCTCAGTGACGAGTCGTAGTTTCGGCCAAAATGCGTATTCTTGCGTATTTTGTAACCAAACTACTTTTAGGTATCAAAACCGTTTGTTTTGATACCAAACTTGTTTTCTAACTTAGCTAAGCATGTTTTAACATGCTTAGCTCGTCACTTTTAGTTTTTGTGCTTGTCTAGGGTCGTAAGGGTAAGCGATCTAATCAATCGCTTATGCTTTCGAACCCGACCCATTTGGTCGATCATTAGGATCCGACCAAACACATTAGGTGACCATAGTTGAATAGGGAATAACCTTCCGAGGTTATACCTAATGGTCACGACGTTTAGTTAGTTGTATGATAGGTGGTTTATATGCCTTAGGTAAATTACCAAAATGCCCCTTTCACGCCAAAATTCATTTTAAGCCTATGTAACTAAATTTTTGACATCTAAACTGATTTAGTAACAATATTAGGCATGTTAAGGCATATTCTACTTATCATAGGACTAGTTAGGTGGTCCAAACACGTTTTACGCAAACGACGCGTTAAAGTAGCATAAGCTACCTAAACGGGTCGTAATGGGTCGTAAGCACTTAGGTTAGGTTTCATTTTAGTATGTAGGCTTTGTTAAACCATATTACATGAGTTCCCATACTCATTTGGTTTACGAACCCTCATTCTATCCGATCCTCTGATTTAGGTCCGGTTAATTAACATAGTTACCTAAATTAGGTGCCGTTTGATTCCGTGATCTTCTAGCTTTGCTTGGTGGTTATCCTAGGACTTCTAAGCAATCTCAAGTGAGTACATAGACCCCTCTTTTACTGTTTTCCAAACTATTTTGGGGTGAAAGACATGTGCCTACTTGTTACTTTCATGCTTTCTATGTTTTCACATCATATACTTGCTACGTTCGTTAGTACATTTATAGTACATGATTTACATTACATTGTTTTGCTATGTATGTTTACTTAGCATACTTAGTACATTGTTTTACTTTACATTTCTTCTATGTATGTTGACTAAGCATGCTAGCACATTGATGTACATGACTTTTTTGCTTTGTATGTTAACTTAGCATACTTAGCACATTGTTTTCATTTAACATGTTTACAATCGGTATGACATTTGGTTTGTACAAACGGGACTTATATACGTTCATTAACATTAGCTACGCCGCTCGGTAGTAAGTAGTGGTACCATAGGACTTGACAAATCCCGTTCCTGACATCCTCGGTTTGTTTGGATGTAAGGAATGACTGAATCCGAAAACATTTCTTTTGATAACATTGACTTAGGGTTATCCGTCTGTCTCAAGGCTTGAATGTATACGTTAACTTACCACATAAGTGTTTGTATCAATAAAACATGCATTTACTTTGCAAAACATAACTTTTTGATACATTCAAAATACTTTGTTTTGTACATTCTTACATTTGGTTTACGTAACAACACATTACTTACCATACATAACTTTTGTTACATATTACTTGACTACATTTGGACTTTTAACATTTGATATGGTTTAAACAAGGACTTTTGACAATTGGTTTAAACATAGACTTTATACACTGGTGGTTTGTTTAAGTGACTTAAGTAACGAGATGTGAGTAATATGATACAAACATGGTGGATACGCCGCTGGTACTTCCTATATATAAGTGTTTGTATTACATCACATATCATAGCATTATTTAAATCATTCATTTTGGACTTATACATTTTACACAAGTAACATGCTTTTCACAAGACTTTGGTTTACAAAACAGTTTACTTTATACAATTCATTTTACTTGGTTATTCATTTAACCTTACATTATTCTTTTATTCACACATATCATCTGATCTTATCGCTTTTTAAATGATTTACAAAACAAAACAATTTACAAGGTTCATGACTAAATTTTATTAAACATTTTCTTAAACTTAAGTCATGAATCCAAATTTCACAAAACCTATGTATCTCACAGGCATTTTTATGCTGACATACCTATTTTCGCATGTGTTTTCAGGAGCTTTTGCATAGGATGATCGAGACACACTTAGGCGGACCTGTGCCTTAGTGACTTAAAACGAAGCAAGAATTAGTTAAATTATGTTATGTACTCTTTGTTTCTTGTTTAAGACAATGTAACTTTCTTGTTTGATAAATAAAACGTAACTTTAATTTCCATGGTTGTGAAACAATTAATTCTGTTACAACACTCCCCGAGGTTTCCGCCACGTCTTGTTGTTTTACGTGGTCGGGGTGTGACACAATCGGACCCGAACCCGACGGGTAAACCCGAAACTCGAATCATTTGGGACGGGTTTGGGTCTAGTAATCGGGTTTGGGACCGGGTATGGGATTAGTTTTATTTTTTTTTACGGGTTTGGGATTTGATGATATACCCTTTAACCCGACCCGATTACCCGATAAAGTATACCCGTTTACCCGACCCATTTACCCGATAATTATACCCGTTTACCCATATTCCATCTATATATTTTATATATAAATATACATATTCTTTTTTATAATTATGGAAAATCAAAAGTCACCCCCCATTCCCAAAATCTCAATTATGTAAATCTTTTTATTTCCTTTTACTTTTTAGTTTCCAAAATCTTTATGCACGGTTACATGTACACCGACTTTTAGAGTTCTCTTCGGCACTCCTGAATAGCCTTATTCCCTTCTCTCATTCACTCCAAAGAAAGATCAGAGGACGATCGGCGATTCATCTTCATCACTAGACTTGTAAACATGTAAGTTCTAACCCTAAATTCGTGTTCAATGCTATGTTTTCATACGAATTTAATAGATGTAAGTTATGTTCAATGCTAGACTTTTGGTGTTCAATGCTATGTGTGACTTTTCTAACAATCGATTACCATCCTTAAACACAAACACTTTTTTTAGTTTGCCAAAATTTTACTAAACTAAAGTGGTGTTGGTTGTAACTTGAACACATGGTCACATGGAAGCTGACAATTTTAGCATCAGGAAAGCCATGTTCCTCCCTTTATTTAATTATGTTTTATATTTATGTCATTAAGATAGATTTAAAAAAGAAAAATTAGATCCAATAAATATTTCATCACTATTGGGTTTGCTTTTGTGCTTTGAAAGTCATACGCAAACATCACATATTGATAGGTTGTTCCTCTTGACCGAATTGACCCAGCACTAGTATAAAGGGGTTTAACTGTTTAAGTGACCCAACACAATATACCATTTAAATAAATTAAGTATGTTGAAATTTGAATGCGTTATACCACTTTTGTGACCTTTTTTTTTTACTGAATATAAGAGTTTTTTGGTTCATTAATGACAGTAAATGTTTTATCCCATATGGATATGGGAAGAGAAGAATTTGTGGGTTGTGATGATTCTAATACACAAACAAATGTTGATAGTAATCAACATATGGAAGAAGATCAACAAACAAAGGCAAATCAATCTCAAAATCAAGATAAACAAACTCATGAAGATGCTGAAGAACCTAGAGTAAGAAAAAGGAAGTTAACTTCAGTGGCATGGGAGCATTTTACAAAGATGATAGTAAATGGTGCGGAAAAGGCAGAGTGCAAATATTGCAACACTAGATTAGGCGCGAAGAGCTCAAATGGGACAAAACATTTACTTTCTCATATGGAGATATGTAAGAAACGAAAAAATAAAGATATACGCCAACAACTGTTATCAGTGAATGAAAAAAAGACATCAGGACATTCGGGTATTTCTTTATGTGATTGGAACATAGATAGAAAGGTGTCAACAATAACTGTTGATAACTGCTCAACAAATGATTTGTTGATTCACCTGTTGCTAGACAAACTATCATTGAGTGATCTTATTTTTTTTTTTGGGGGGGGGGGGCGATTATTTTAGATGCGTTGTTGTGCACACATTCTAAATCTGATTGTCCAAGATGGGTTGTCAGTCATTGCCGATGGGATTGAGAAAATTAGGGACAGTGTTAGTTTTTGGACTGCGACACCAAAACTACTTGAAAAGTTTGAAGCAGCAGCTCATCATTTGGCAATTCCATCATCAAAAAAGTTATCCCTTGATTGCAAAACCCGTTGGAATTCAACATATCTGATGTTGAACGTTGCCATTATCTACAAGGATGTTTTTAAACGTCTTAAGCAACGAGCTACACAGTATAATAGTTTTCCATCAGAGAAAGATTGGGAGTTGGCTTCTAATATTTGTCAAAAGTTGAAGGTATTTTATGAAGTAACTGAGTTGTTTTCTGGAACAAAATATCCCACAGCAAATATATTTTTTAAATCTGTGGATGAAATAAATTTTTCTTTGGACATGTGGAGTCGAGATGATGAGAAAGTGATAAAGGATATGGCCAATAAGATGATTTCAAAGTATGATAAGTATTGGTCTGTTGTTCATGGGTTTATGGGAGTAGCGGCCATTCTAGATCCCCGTTACAAGTTGAAAATTATGAAGTTTTCTTTTCCGAAATTTTATGGTTCTAAAGAAGGTGCAGAGGCTGAAGTTGAGAAGCATAAGAAATTCATTTATGAATTGTTTGAAGACTACAAAACAACAGGTTATGAGAACGTAAGGAACCATGAATCTAGTAGGCCAACTTCAAATAATGATAAGAGTCAAAGTGGATTGTTTGATGACTACTCATCATATTTCGCTAAGGAGAATACATCAGGTATGCTTTATTAACCACATCTTGTTTCTATTTAATATAGTTGCACTTGTTTCCATTTAATATAGTTGCACATAAAACTTATATTTGAATGTCATAGGAGGTATCTTATTAGAGCTTGACCATTATCTTGAAGAGAAAGTATGTCCACCAGACATGGATCTTGATATACTAGCTTGGTGGAAAATAAACGGTTTGAAGTACCCGATGCTCCAAAGAATAGCCCGAGATGTATTAGCAATTCCTATAACAACTGTTGCCTCTGAGTCTTCCTTTAATACAAGTGGTAGATTGGTAAGCCCTCATCGTAGTCGTCTTCATCCAAGCACATTGGAAGCGTTGATGTGTGCTCAAAGTTGGTTGTTAAATGAGATAAGAGGTAACCACATTTGCTTACTTTTATAAAATTATTTTTATATATTAATCGTGTTTATTTTTTTATATACATAGCAACTTGTTCAAAAGAAACCGAAGCATATTGTCAAACAACTGAGCATGACTATGACGATAGTGACGAGGTAAGTATACATTTTATGTTCCAAATTTATTGTGTTTATTATGTTATTTTAGTTATGATTTATTTAATGGTGTATTCTTTTATTTGTTTAACTATAGGAAAACAATTTGAAGGAATGAGGGCGCAAAGATGACTACACGTCTACATGGTCTTCATGAATGGGCGAATGGCATACACTTTCTTTTTCGTAATCATTTGGTGCAACTTTTTTGAAACATCAACATTGTCCTCTTGTACTAACAATCGTGAAACATCAACTTTGCACTATTTTTGTCATCTATGAATTTGAATTTTTTGTTTACATTGAGGTATTTTATTTTATATACTTTGCCATTAATTGATATATTTTCATAATGATAATGCTTTAGTAATTACCCGACGGGTTTGGGTCGTCTATACCCAACGGGTAATTTTTTAGATTAATGGGTTTACCCGAAGCCCGTGGGTTTACCCGATACCCGATGGGTATTTACCCGATAGAAACCCGACGGGGTTTGGGACGGGTTTGGGATAGGGTTATCTAATCGGGTTTGGGTTTGGGATTACCTAAACCCGTCCCAAACCCGACCCATTGCCATCCCTAGTAGAAAATGTTGATCGCCTATTATATGGCACGAGATCAGAGATGCTCAAATCACCGGCCCTGAATTACTACAAGAAACGACTGACAAGATCCTCCAGATACGAGACAATCTCCTGAAAGCTCGGAGTCGTCAGAAGAGTTACGCCGATAAACGCCGCAAGCCCCTTGAGTTTGAAGTTGGTGATCACGTGCTCCTTAAGGTTTCACCTTGTAAGGGGGTGATCCAATTCGGCAAGAAAGGAAAGCTAGTGCCACGATACATGGGTCCCTTTAAGATTCTGGAAAGAATTGGCATAGTGGCCTACCGACTCGAATTACCGGAGGAACTCAGCAATGTACATCCGACCTTCCACGTCTCGAACCTCAAAAAGTGCCTAGCTGAGGAAAGTCTTCACGTACCTCTTGAAGATATGCAAGTAAACGAGACTCTGCACTTTCTGGAAAAGCCAATAGAAATCATGGGTCGAGAGACCAAGAAACTTCGACGCTCTCGCATACCTATAGTGAAGGTTCGCTGGGAAGGCAAACGCGGCGTCGAGTTCACTTGGGAACTCAAAAGTGATATGAAAGCTAAATATGCACAACTCTTTGTTACACGTGCTCCTTAATTTCGGGACGAAATTTCCTAAAGTAGGGGAGGCTGTAATTACCCGACTTTTCGGATCGTTACTTGTCACTGTCATTTCTTTTCGTAACCGCTTGTACTCTTGGGATTCGATTTATGCAATGGGTTAAACTATGTTTTAAACGCATTTTAAATGCATATTACAATGCTTATAGAAATAGCAGTCATCACATTTAAACGCTACATATCACGCTTACTACTTAAACGTATTTTATCGCATTTTACATCGCTTAGTTAGACTAAACGCTATTACAACGCAAACTCAAAGCAAACTCGAAATGCGGATTTATTTTGATGCATTTAGTTTATATGTGTTAGATTGTGTGATTATTTGTCAAATGTTATGTGGCTATCAACGCAACGCTTATACGCTTAAAAGCTCACTCGCAACTCGGTTAAACGCAACACAATGCTTAACAAACGAACCAAAGTTGGAAAACTAAGAAACGCGCACACGGCCATTCGAATGGCCTTCCGTCCGAATGGACAGATAACTATCCGTCCGGATGACCATCCGACCGGATGGAGCCATCCGCACGCTGCCACTCGCGCACCGACTTAACCTTCGCCTTTCCCCTATAAATACTAGCCGTACGCCCTCATTCTCAGACTTTGACACTCTCATTCGCTCCCCAAGACTCTGTCACGATTCAAGGCTATTTTGTAAGCTTTTTCTCTTGAAATCTTCTCTAATCTTCATCTCTAATAACTTCTACTCCATCTTAATCATCAAAATCACACACACACTTAAACTTTTTCTCGAAATCATCTGATTTGAACCTCTTAAAGGTGGATTTCACTCGTTTTGCTTAGGTAAACTGTGGTGGAGCACCATTCAGTCAAGATTAGTTCCAGATCTAAAGGATTTCACACTTTTCAACTAAGTTATTAAAGATTTCCACACTTTTACAACTTGTTTTGAACTTTTCTTCGGTTTTTACACAATATTGATGGAATCTAGATTCAATTAGACTCTCGACTCATTCCTTAGTCGACAGCCGGTTTGAAAACGGATTTCCACCGGAGAGATGGACCGATTAACGGGTCAAACATGAATCTTTATCAAGAACAACACATTTGCCCGAATGGCTGAGGCCATCCGGCCGAATGAACTGGACTTGGTATTTTTCCGTTGCTTGACACATCGTTACGCCGTCTCCGTTAACTCAAAACTTTTTACTTAGAAAATTTTGTAAAAACTTCAACCACAGAGGATCCGCTCGAATGGCCATCCGTCTGGATGACCATCCGTTCGGATGGCCTGACCATGACAATTTCCATTGTTGAAACGCTTTTAACTAGACTTCAAAAATTTTAACGATTCACAAACACCCACACACTATTCGAATGGCCATCTGCCCGGATGACCATCCGACCAGATGAAACCCATCCGTTCGGATCACCTGTTGAACACTTAACCCGTTCGACATTCTGTTTACAACCATTCAGCCCCTAGGAAGACTTATGCTTCTGTTTCCATGAACAGGAACAGGCTGACCTGACACGTTCCTTTCAATCCAATCCAGCTTGTGTTTACTTGATAAACACGCACTTTAAGTATACTCGAACCCATTTTCGTTTAACACACTTTTGGGTGTTACAAACGTTATATATCAAAACACAACACACAACGCAAACACTTTATAAATGCTAACCGCTCCCGCATGCTATAGTGATTTGTTGAATGCTTGTTACTATGCTCATATAGTGTTACACTAGACCGCCTCTAGCAACGATAGTACTATACTTTGGACTCAGCACCCATGTGATAGGGGTTTCTAGGGATCACATTACTTTACTTTACGTGTTCGCTTTGGTGAACATGTGTCGCGCATACTCTACAACGCAGTCTCGTGGTTATGTTGTATCATTGTTGATAGTTACATGCATCGCCTGTTACGTGTTACATGTTGGTTATGCATTAACACTTTTTATACTATTACTATGAAAACTTGTGTACTCACCTTTACTTTATGTATTGACTTTATTTTAACGTATGTGGCAGGTTGATGGAATGTTATGCTGAAATCAAGATAGGCAGTCTAGAAACTCATCTAATAGAAATCTAGGTTGTCGGACTTGTTTTGTTTAAGAGATATGAGACTTTGTGATAACTGTTTGGGAAATGTTTGTTTATTGGTATGGGACAATGAACCTTTTAAATATTGTCATTTAATAGTTGTTATGGATTCTCTTGAGCAATCTGGTTCGCCTAGTGGCGCACCCTAATGCTTCCGCCATCGGTTGGGGTATGGCAATTATGGCCCTTGGGGTTCCAATGGCGAACGATTGTGAAAGAACTCGAAAGGTAATAAGAAGATTAGAGAGAAAACTTCCAGCATAAGATGATAATGATGATGATAATATTGACGATACTCCTCTACCAACAGTTAGCAGTTGGAGTTTGGATGAAAAAAAGAATGGTTAAAGGGTCTTATGAACATGGGTTCGAATATTCATTGCCGATGGAAGAAATGCTGAAGACAGAGAGACTGCATCTTCTTGAACAACTCTATGATTTAGCACCTTCGAACGATGCAAGATCCAAGGTTGTTATGATACTTAAGTATAGGCTGCAGCAAAGACGAGACGATGTTGGTGCATATGTCTGTCGACTTCGTCTTGTATCGAGTCTTGTATCTAGATTGGATAGAATGGAGCTCGGTAGGCTAGATAATAGAATTTCAGAGGTGATGAACCAGTTCGCACGAAACGGATCATGTCCATTCCATGCGAAATGGTCACACCTATATATACCTGAGCTTATCATTCATTTGTAACCGTGGTGATTCCAGAGCTGAGGTGCTGCTGAAGTGTCGTATGATTTGTAACGCTTTCAAATCAATGTATAAGAAAATTACAGTGAATCCTTGTGTGAATCAAGCTGTAATCAAGTCCGAATCACTGAATTCCGCCTTTGATTTGGATTAGAACTCTTCTGATAGACTCGTTTATGTCGAATCTCGATCCTACAAGTGGTATCAGAGCTCAGGAGGAAGAGTTCTTACCAAATTAGCTTGTTTTCACCAAAATTTCTAACCTTTACTCATTCTACTTCACATTTTTCAAAATTAAAGGAGTTTTTACGGTTAAAATGAACTGATTTTCACATATAACGTGTGGAACACAGTTTTAATCAATCCTTGAAAGAATTAGACTTAAAATCGACCTAAATCTTGATCAATTTTTTCAAAAAATGTCCGATCGTGTGACATCAGCACCATTTCGCACGAATTGGTAACCAGATCGCTTGAAATTGCTTCCATTTCGCACGAGTTGGTAATTCAAATGTCCATTTCGCACGAATTGAACCCTAAGTATCCCATTTCACACGAGTTGAACCTAGAGACCTCAATTTCGCACGAATTAAACCCTAAGTGTCCCAGTTCGCACGAATTGAATCATACGTTGTCCAGTTTGTTTGAAAAGAGTCATTTCGCATCAAATCCAGTTCGTTTGAACTTCCAATTTGCTTGAACATTGTGATTTTTTGAACTTTCAACACCGAAACATGGAAGAAGAGTTTTACAACGCGTTTGCTACTACTCCAGCTGCTCTAATTACTATTGCTGAAACTGTTGAAATCGAAAATGAAACGGGAACGTCTCAAAAGCCTCCAAAGCTTATGTACATCGAGGATTTAAAAGATGGCAAAAGCGTTTTGAAACTTGGGTGCAAGCCTATAAGTTTGATGCATGGGTTTCGTTGGACAAAGATTACGTTAAACCGAAAGATGACCGTGGAAATGAAAAACCTTTAAGTGACTATTCAGCGAATGAGAAGTTAAAATACACCAGTGAGAAAATGATGATTAGCATTCTCCAACAAGTAGTATAAGAAGATATTTTTGTTCTACTGCAACATGAGGAAACTGCTAGATCAATTTGGTTGGCATTGCTTCAAAAGTTTAAGGGAAGTGCTGATATGATAAAAAAAATAAACGTGCATTACTAAAGAAATCTTTTGATATGTTTACAGCTTGTAAAGGTGAAACGACTAAGAAGACTATCGATAGATATTGTCATCTTGTCCAGGAAATGAAAAGATTGGAGATAACAAAAGAAGATGATGAATGGGTTGATAAGCTATCTGATGCGTTACCACAAGATAAATGGGGAACATATCTGTTGATTTTAAAACATATGAGAAAATCTGAAAGTATGAATTTGTGTAAGTTCATTCAGAAGCTTGAAGAACATGAATTAGATGTTCAGAAAACTGCTATAATGAATAATCCAAGTGCTCAAGAAGATGATAGTTTATACTATAGAGGAAGCAGAGTTGAGACTACTCCGAGTCCAAAGATTCAGACTGCGTTCAGTGCTGATGGTACTTCAGGAACAAATGTTAGCACTACGACTCAGAGTGGTGGATATTCTTCGTCTTATTCAAGTTTTGATCCGAAGTTCTCAACACCAAGTGCTCAACAACAGAGTTCAACAAATCTGCAATGCAATGTTACATTGAATATTCAAAATGGTCAAAATCTCTCTCCAGAAATGGCTAAGCAACACATGGCATCACTTGTTACTATGTTAGAGTCTTATGAAAGCTTAGTTGCTGGAAGAATCGGAAATCCAATGCTTACTAAAGAGGATTATGACCAGATTGATTCTGAGGAACTTGAGTTGATGGACCTCAAGTGGTGTTAAGCCAGTGCTGCAAGAAGAGCAGAAAAATTCAAACAAATCACCGGAAGAGATGATATTCGTGATGTGGCTACATCTCCGTTAGGGTTTGATAAATCAAGGTTACTTGTTTTCGTTGCCTAGAAAAGGGGCATTTTAAACGAGAATGTACAAACAGAGAAGCAACCGGAAGACAAGATCCGTTTGGAAACAATGATTATCATCGAAAAGCAATTTATCATCAGATTGCTCAACAATCGTCATCATCCCGTGCTATTGAAGATGGAAAGAAGAAAGCTTATCTTGTAAATCAAGATGATGAAAGATTGGCAGAGGGATTTAGCTGGGACAAATATACTCCAACTAATTCGGAAAAAACAGCCTTTGTTGCTCGAATCTTGGAAGAAGAGTCAGCCAAATCTAAGCCAAAGAGAACGAAGATTTTCAAATCATCAGAAAGTGATGAAGACACAGATGATGAGGAAGAGTATATTAATAATGCTAGATTGGAATTGGATCCTTATAGTTTTAATTTGTTTTTGCAGATAAGATCGAGATGTTGAATGAGAAGAAGGCTGCTAGATTGAAGAGAGAATTGGAAGCAAAAAGGATTGCTGAAGAAAAGGCAAAATTGGAAGCTGAGAAAACAAAAGTTGAAGAAAAACCAACAGAGAAAGCCGAAGTTGAAGAGAGTGAAGTAAAAATACAATTTGATGAAGAACAGAATGTGATTGATAAGGTGGTGGAGAAAATAGTTGAAGTTGAAAAAATAATTGAGATTGAGAAAGTAGTTGAAAAAATTGTTGAAGTTGAAAAAATCGTCGAAGTTGAAAAGATTATCGAAGTTGAAAAGATAGTCGAAGTTGAAAAGATTGTCGAGGTCACTAAACCTTGTCTAAAATGTTTGGAACCATGCAAACATTGTGAAGAGAAAGACAAGAAGTATAGTGAATTAGACGAGTTGAAAGAAAAATTGTTGTTTGATGTTAAGTTTGTAAAAGAATCATATGATGTGCTGAACAAAATGGTTGATAGTTTGAACAAGACAAACTTAGATGTAGAAGCTGCCTCAATGATGATGAGTTCAACATTAATGACTAAGCAGAAGGTCATCAATAGCTATATTGAAGAGTGTGCAAAGTTGAAGCAGGATTTGGAGACCGAAAAGATTGAAAATGAGAGAATCAAACGATTGCTACTGAGTTATACAGATTGTGATTATTTGATTGATAGAGTTTATCCTACTGTTGCAGGTCTTGAAGCTTTTCAAGATAAAAAGACGGAAGATACGGATACTGGTAAGAAACAAAGTGTCAAATATAACAAGTGTCCGCCTCCGATCTGAGAAAGTTATTCTCCCAGAAAACCAAATGAGGAACAATTAAAAAAGGCAGTCAACACAAAGTTAAAGTCTGAAACCATTGATGAGTTACCAAACAACATTGACGTCACATTCACAGCGTCTGACACTGATCATGAGTATGAGTTATTAAAGAAAGTGGTCGATCAGGTGTTGGATATGGATGAAGAGTCAAAGTCGGAGTCTAATTCTGAAAGTTCAGGTTCATCAGACAAGAGTTAGAGTTCACCGGTTAAAAGGATTTACAATAAAGATTTTCTAATATCAAAGAATAATTTGAATGACGAAACATTCAAAGTTGCATATACTTTGAATGATTCTGACAAATTATTTTCTGATGAAGAATATTCAATAAGAAGTGTTAAAACTGAACAGATCAAACAGGTTTTCAAATTAACAGAAATTAATATTTCTGAAATAAAAGATGTAAATCTTACTGAAAAACCTAAAAAATACACTTCAAGGGTTCAACAAAGATTGAACAAGAAAAAAGGTTACAGTTCTGGTTCAGGTTTTCAACAGAAACCAAACCATAACAGTAATTTCAAAAGGAAAGGTTTAGGTTTTATTCCTCCAGAAAATTATAAAAAATGAGAAAATTTATAAACCAAAAACTAAATTTGTTTCAGGTACAAGTTCAGAGGAAGAGAAGGAGAAACTGTTCAGAAAACAGTCAAACAAAGAGTTTCTCACTGAAAAGAAAAAGAATTTGTTGAAGAACTCTGCACCAAGAGTTGACAAAAGAACCTGTTTCAAATGCCAAGAAGTTGGACACATTTCTTGGAATTGCACCAAGTCCACTTATACAAAACAGGGAGTTACTTCTAACTCAGATTTGAAAAAGAAATGTGTTGATAAAACAAAACAACCAGTAGAAAAGTTTAAAGAGTTCAAAAATTCGACTTTCGTAGCTGGTGAAAGTTCGAAATGTTTTTACAAAAGAAGAGTCGATTTGAACAAACAAAAATGGGTTGTTAAATCTGAAACTAGTTCTGACATTGAATCTGACTCGTCAAAGTCAGAGGAGTCATTTGTTTTGAAAAGTGATGAGAATTCCGTTCCAGAAATGAACGATGAAAACTTTCCACCATTGTCAAGAGAAAACTTAAAGTTAAAAGTTGGAAAGATTGAGATCTCAGATCAATTCTTCCCTGGTAAAGAAGAATTTGATGCTAAAAAAGCGTTTAATGGAAAAGTGAAACATATCTTTGGGAAGATGGTCGATGGGAAGGTGAAAAGTGTAAAATAATTTTATAAATAAAAAAGATGGTGGATTGAAGATGATTCACAATCACCCAAGACTGGTCAGGCTTGGGTGACAACATTCTCTACTTAAAATCCTGACTTGCCAGAGCTCCCAAGTTGGTAATCGTGGAGCATGAATCGGCATCTTTCTTGAGAAATTCAAAATTGTTATATTTCATTTTACAAGTGGTATTGTTGATAAGTACCTACAAGTGGTTAATCAAGGTCATTAAGTTGAATTTGATTTAATTTTCATTCAAGTGGTTGAAAGAACAAAGTGATGAATGAATCCTCGATATTATAAGTGTGAAATCAACAAAACTAATTTTCCGGAAAAACCATTTTTGATTAAAACAAACTTAAGTGTTTTGAAGTCATAATGGGAAAATAGTTTGTTGTCAGGGGGAGTTCTGATTGTTTACGACAAGTGGATGGCGAATTGAAGCAATTCACATCGGTTTGTCAAATTTTTCTTTAAATGGTTTTGAAATTTAGGGGGAGTAAGAATTTCAGAAAATCCAAAAACATTAGAAAATTTGAAAAAGTCAAAAACATGATAAAAATAAAAAAATGAGTTTTGTTGTGAAAAAGAGGAAATGATAGTACATCAGTAGACAATCACAGTACGCTAAAGAATTGGAAATTTAAAATGTGATAAACGGTCTCACTGATGATATGCCAGTAGGTTTTCGCACGCTTAGTAGATTGTGTTCGAGATATAAACCTAAATATCATACTTACTTATTTCGTGGGGAACATCTCTCGGATATATAGGTAACCCCTAAAATCTTGTTTGAAGGGCTTTCTATTTCTGACATACTAGGTCTTTGTGCGTGATGATATCTGGGGTATTATACCTGGACTTCTGATTTTGCGGGAGCAATAGCCTAGTCCTCGTATAATACTTTACATTGCTTTAATCATAAAGCTCGCCCTCAGCATAAAAATGATGAAACATTGAAAAATGCTAATCATGTGATGTTGTAAAGAAGATCCCCAAGGGGGACCCACCTAAAGTCGAACCATCATCTCTCTGATTTTGCGGAAGCAATAGCCTGAGCTCTCATGGTCTCGCATTTAACCCCTTACAGATATCATTAGTATACATTCACCAGTAAGACTGAATGTAGGATCGAATTCGGACCTAAACAAGTCGCTTAGAAGAGTTTATCTCAGTTTGAACGGCGGAAACAGACAAACCGAGTACAATTCAGCAAGTATTCACTATAAACTGTCGATATTATTGATTTGGATAATGTTTACAACCTGTCGACACTTCGGCAGCACTTCGTGGCTCACCGGAAGACAATCACCTAGAACTCTCTAATGGTTCCGCTTATGTGACTATATATAGGCTGATCAGGTCCGCTTTTACATACACTGACACATAAGCGGACCTTTACAATTGACATATAAGCGAACCTATCTCTATGACATAAAAGCGAACCTATCACATGCCAAATAAGCGGACCTATCACTTACACATGAATAAAATCAGAATGATACATTATGACCGAAATCCAACTTTAACAAACTAAACCTTTTGTCTTTTGTGTAGTGATGTGATAATGACATCACTATTATGATGTCATCATCCAAGATGATGACATCACCACCTTTCAGATCCGTAGCGAGACTGAGACTCGATATAAGACGTAGACAACAGATGGATGCACCAACAGACTCCCCCTTAGATGTTGACGGAGTCTTCAGTGTCGAGTCTTTGCATCTTCAGTCTATATCAGCCTTTTGACTTCTCTTTGAAATGTTTGACGCTGTAAGTATCCTCAATCTCTATCTTTTCTTCTCTTTCATCACCAACATACTCCTTTCTTTAAGTATCTTCAGACTCCCCCTTTCTATATGCTGGGATCGCAGCCTGACATATTGAAATCACACAATCCTTAGGTATCGGAACCTGAATCTCTATCATTCAAATAACCTGCACATTCTCTACCCAAAAATAAATTTTCTGATGACCACTTGTTGAGCAAATTTTAAAATGATTCAACATTTATAGTCTCTGATGAACCACTTGAAGAAATATCATTTTCACGTTTAAAAAAAACATTCTCCCAAACCATCTGTTCATCATGTTTAGCACTTGGAATTTTGAAAATCAGCTCTCCAACACCAGTTATCGAAAATCTTTTTGTATTTTTCAAAATTTTATGCTAAAACACACTGAAAATCTTTTTGGGATTTTTGAATAGAATGAAATGCAGTAAAGAAATATTTACAAACAATATTTTTGTGAGTTTGTGCAAGAGGATCATATCAGTTTATGAGACAAATCACCAACACCGTTAAGCTTTAAACATTTTAAGTTCTAAACGATTCACTTAGATTGTTAGTATACTGATCCACTTAAATTTTCACACAAAGTTTAACTGCTTCGAGATACGATATTAATGTTTTAAGCACTTAAACTCAATCGCGTGTCCCACCTCAGAATATACTCCCGTATCCAGATCCCAATATTCAGTCTTACAGGTGAGTATACTACAATGATATCTGTACATAAATTAGGTAATGCGAGGGCTGAGGGATCTCAAGTCGATACTTCCGTATACGCAGAGAGATATCAGCTTCGACTTTACGGTATGTCCCCTTTAGAGGATCTTTTAGCTACAACAACAGCGACTATCAATTTTATTGTTTCATCCGCATGCTGAGGGTTTATGTTATGTTTCAAGCATTTGTGGAAAGTATTATCCAAGGACTAGGTCAGAACTTCCATTCAGCAGAAGTCCCGGAATAATACCCCAGACATCATTGAGTATAAAAACCTAGTATATCAGATTATGAGACCTTTCAAACGAGATTTCGGGGGTTACCCATATATCCGAGAGATATTTCCCCACGATATAAGCAAGTTTGAAATTTAGATTTATATCTCCTCACAATCTACTAAATGTGCAAAAATCTACTGGCACATCATCAGTGAGACCGTTTATCACATTTTTACTTTCCAATTCTTTAGCATGCTGTGATCGTCCACTGATGTACTATCATTTCCTCTTTTATACAACAAAACTCATTTTTGAATTTTATCATGTTTTTGGCTTTTTCAAATTTTCAAATGTTTTTGGATTTTCTGAAAATTTCTACTCCCCCTAAAATGCAAACACATTTTAGGAAATTTGAAACCAAACTGTACAATAAAGTTGACAACTGATATCAAATCGCATCAAATCGCCATTCACTTGGCATAAACCATCAGAACTCCCCCTTTCAACAAACTATTTTCTCATTTAGATTTCAAAACACTTAAGTTTATTTTAATCAAAATGATTTTTCCGGAAAATAAGTTTGTTTTTACCACTTGTAGGGGCATGGTTCATCATATTGTCTTTCAACCACTTTGTAGAAAATCAAGTACAAATTAATGTCCTTGATTTACCACTTGTACTAAAAACACAATCAAATACAAAGAATGATGTCGATTCCTGATCCACGATTACAAACTTGGGATCTCCGGCAAGTCCACGGACTTACTGTTCATAGTATGAACCATCCCAGTCACAAACCAGGGATAGTTCAACTTTATCTTTCTTTGTCTTCTTCTCATAGAACTCTTTAACCCCTTTGACTTTTCGATCAATCATTTTACCAAAAATGTGTTTCACAGTGGGGTTAAAGGCCTTTTCAACATCGAAAACCTTTTTGTCATCATAAAATTGGTTTGAAATCTCAACTTTACCAATTTTTTTTTTTTATAATTTTCAGTTCGAAGTGATGGAAAATTCTCATCATCCACAGTCAGAACTGATTTTTCTCCTTTTACCTCTACCTGTGGCTCATCTGATTTTGTGGAATCAGATTCATCGCCAGAAGATAGTTCCTCTGATTTTGACCTATCAGAATCATCGCTAGAACTACTTCCAGACTTCTTAACCACCCATTTTTGGTTATCAGATTTAGCTCTTTTCTTGTAAAATCTGTTTGAACATTCACCAATTTCAAATGTAGAATTTTTAAACAATTTTGTTCTATCAATTGGTGGTTCAAACTCAACCACTTTCTCTTTGAGTTTACGAGATACTCCCTGTTTTGATAGTATTGCCTTAGAACAATCTCTGGCAATATGTCCAACAGTGTTGCATTGGAAACAGGTTCTCGTATCTTTCATCTGATCAGCAAATTTCATCTCTTCTTGTTTCTTCGCAAGGAATTCTTTGTTCGATTGTCTCCAGAATTCTTTCTTTTCTTCTTCTTCTGCTGATGTACCTGAAACAAATGTCATCTTTGATTTAAAATCACGAACATATTTTTCATTTTTCTGTTTTTCTGTTGGAATAAATCCAAGACCTTTCTTTTTGAAATTACGGTTAGGGTTTGGTTTCTTGTGAATACCAGAACCAGAACTGTAACCTTTTTTCTTGTTTAATCTTTGTTGTACTCTTGAGGTGTAAATTTTAGGTTTACCATTAAGATTTAAATCTTTTATTTCAGAAATGTTAATTTCTGTAAGTTTGAAAACCTTTTTGATCAATTCAGTTTTGACACCTCTTATTGGAAATTCCTCATCAGAATATAATTTGTCAGAATCATTCAAAGTATATGCAACTTTAAACGTTCCATCATCCAAATTAGATTTTGATAACAGGAATTCTTTGTTGTAAACCCTTTTAACTGAAAACTTTTGACTATTGACTGTCGAACTCGAACTTTCAGAACCAGACTTTGACTCTGACTCTGACTTTAACTCTGAGTTTGACTCCAACTTTGACTCCTCAATTTCATCTTTATCCAACACCTGATCGACGACTTTCTTTATTAACTCGGACTCATGATCAGTGTCAGATGATGTAAACGTCACATCAATATTTTCTGGCAAATTAAATGACGACTCCGACTCCCACTGTAAATTTGTTGCCTTTTCGACTCTTTCTGAATTTGGATTTCTTGGAGAATAACCATTTTCAAGCGGGGGTGGACACTTGTTGTAATCGACATCTTGTTTCTTACCAGAATCCTTCTTGTCAGTCTTTTTCTTTGTGTCACTCTTCTTCTTGTTCTTCTTTTCTGGAGTCTTTTCTTCAGCCAATTTTTCAACATTCTTTTCTTCAGTTACTTCAACCTCTTCAAATGCCTTCATGCCTTCAACAGTTGGATAAATCCTGTCAATGAAATAAGAAGTACATGAGTAACTTTTCAACAAACGATTTACTCTCTCAGTCTCAATTCTTTGCAATTCCAGCTTTTGTTCTAGCACAGCATACTTCTCAATGTAATTGTTCACCACTTTTTGCTTCGTCATAAAAGCACCCTGAAGTGTCTTCATTGCTGTAGCTTGTTCTTCACTTGTTGATTATACTGGTTCATAGCTTTGTTCAACACATCATAAGATTATTTCAAACTATTCAAGTTATAGATCAGTGTACTATTCTGTTTTTTTACAGCTTCACGGTTTTCACACTTCACTGGAATCTTCTTTGCATCAACTTCTTCATCAACTTTGAACTTTTGAACTTCAACCTTTACTTTCCTTTTGATCACTGGAATTTCTTCGTCATCACTGCTAACTGGTGTTTTTACCTTTTTCTTATTCTTTTTAACTTTTTCATCTTCACTGTCACTTTCTGCAATCAGTTTCATATCAGCATCGAATTTTCTCGCCCAATACTCAGTATCATCATCACTGTCCTCTTCAACTCGAGCTACAAAAGCTGTGTGAGCTTTAGCTTGATCAGGAACATAATTATCCCAAGTGAAATTTTCCCAGCTAAATCCTTCAGGTAACTTTTCGTCATCTTGATCTATTATCAAGGAACTACCATTAACTCTCTTTAAAGAATCTTGATTCACCGCACACGCTCTCTTTCCAGAATCTTCAATCACATTTCTTCCATGCGCAGTTTGTGCTTGATGTTGATGTTGTTGAGGCGGTTGTTGATCAACTTGATGGTAAATGGCTTTTCGGTAGTAATCATTGTTGTTGTTAAAAGGATTCTGAGCTCCACTTGCTTCACGATTTTTGCACTCCCTCTTGAAGTGTCCTTTTTCCCTGCAACGAAAACAAGTGACTTTAGATTTGTCAAAACCTAAAGTAGAAGCACCAGCCTCACGGAGATCATCTCTTCCAGTGATTTGCTTGAATTTTTCAGCTCTCCTCAACACGCTAGCCAAGCACCATTTTATGTCCATCAGTTCCATCTCTTCAGCATCAATCTGGTCGTAATCTTCCTTTGTCAGCATTGGATTCCCGATTCGACCTGCAACAAAACTACCATAAGATTCAAGAACAGTTCCCAATAAAGACATGTGACTTTTAGCTATTTCTGCTGAATAATCTTCATCATTTTCCAAATTCAGTACAATGTTGCACTAAAGTTTCTTGCCATTCTTTGTTGTTGAAATGTTCGGATCAAAAGACGGAAATGATGTAAAACTTGTTTTGCTGTTTGATCCTGATGATGAACTTCCAGAAACATTCTTGGTATTGTAAGCAGTTTCTATTTTTGGAGATAGATTTAAAGACTTCTCATTCACCCCTGCTTTGTAATACAACCCAATATCCTGTTCACCATCGAAATCTTTCATCCGAATAACTTTTCTCTGCTCCATCTCCTGAGCTTCAATCTTTTCGATCTGTTTCGTGGTTTGAAGAATGAAAGTATAAGGCAGATTATTGTTTTCAATTGACTGACAAATATTCACATGATTATTCTGTTCGATGACTGACAAACGAACCACACAAGTATCTACAAAGTCATACTAAGCGGACCCTTTGAAGTGGAACTATCAGAAATTGTTCAAATAGGCGGACCAGATGAGCGGACCAGATGAGCGGACCAGAAGAGCGGACCAGATGAGCGGACCTAACAGGTAATTTGGAGCGGACCTGTGAGGTAATTTGGAGCGGACCTACTCAAAATGTGTCGTTTGAGCGGACCTATCAAGTAACTTGAAGCGGACCTGATTGATTTTGGAGCGGACCTGTGAGGTAATTTGGAGCGGACCTACTCAAAATGTGTCGTTTGAGCGGACCTATCAAGTAACTTGAAGCGGACCTGATTGATTTTGGAGCGGACCTACCTGCTGATGTCACCTTTTGAACATGTTCGTAAAAGCAAAACCTCAAAAATCCTACTTTCTAGGTCGATTTTAAATCTGAAAATTTCAAGGGTTTACTAATACATGATTCCGAGTGTTGTGTATGAATTTGAGCTGATTTTACCGTAAAAAATTTTGAAATTTTTAAGAAAGTGTAGAAAAACAGAAATTTTTAGCTGAAATCGTATAGAACTCTTCTTCACTGGCTCTGATACCAATTGTAGGATCGAATTCGGACCTAAACGAGTCGCTTAGAAGAGTTTATCTCAGTTTGAACGGCGGAAACAGACAAACTGAGTACAATTCAGCAAGTATTCACTATAAACTGTCGATATTATTCATTTGGATAACGTTTACAACCTGTCGACACTTCGGCAGCACTTCGTGGCTCACCGGAAGACAATCACCTAGAACTCTCTAATGGTTCCGCTTATGTGACTATATATAGGCTGATCAGGTCCGCTTTTACATACACTGACACATAAGCGGACCTTTACAATTGACATATAAGCGAACCTATCTCTATGACATAAAAGCGAACCTATCACATGCCAAATAAGCGGACCTATCACTTACACATGAATAAAATCAGAATGATACATTATGACCGAAATCCAACTTTAACAAACTAAACCTTTTGTCTTTTGTGTAGTGATGTGATAATGACATCACTATTATGATGTCATCATCCAAGATGATGACATCACCACCTTTCAGATCCGTAACGAGACTAAGACTCGATATAAGACGTAGACAACAGATGGATGCACCAACAGACTCCCCCTTAGATGTTGACAGAGTCTTCAGTGTCGAGTCTTTGCATCTTCAGTCTATATCAGCCTTTTGACTTCTCTTTGAAATGTTTGACGCTGTAAGTATCCTCAATCTCTATCGTTTCTTCTCTTTCATCACCAACATACTCCTTTCTTTAAGTATCTTCAGACTCCCCCTTTCTATATGCTGGGATCGCAGCCTGACATATTGAAATCACACAATCCTCAGGTATCGGAACCTGAATCTCTATCATTCAAATAACCTGCACATTCTCTACCCAAAAATATATTTTCTGATGACCACTTGTTGAGCAAATTTTAAAATGATTCAACATTTATAGTCTCTGATGAACCACTTGAAGAAATATCATTTTCAAGTTTAAAAAATACATTCTCCCAAACCATCTGTTCATCATGTTTAGCACTTGGAATTTTGAAAATCAGCTCTCCAACACCAGTTATCGAAAATCTTTTTGTATTTTTCAAAATTTTATGCTAAAACACACTGAAAATCTTTTTGGGATTTTTGAATAGAATGAAATGCCGTAAAGAAATATTTACAAACAATATTTTTGTGAGTTTGTGCAAGAGGATCATATCAGTTTATGAGACAAATCACCAACACCGTTAAGCTTTAAACATTTTAAGTTCTAAACGATTCACTTAGATTGTCAGTATACTGATCCACTTAAATTATCACACAAAGTTTAACTGCTTCGAGATACGATATTAATGTTTTAAGCACTTAAACTTAATCGCGTGTCCCACCTCAGAATATACTCTCGTATCCAGATCCCAATATTCAGTCTTACAGGTGAGTATACTACAATGATATCTGTACATAAATTAGGTAATGCGAGGGCTGAGGGATCTCAGGTCGATACTTCCGTATACGCAGAGAGATATCAGCTTCGACTTTACGGTATGTCCCCTTTAGAGGATCTTTTAGCTACAACAGCAGCGACTATCAATTTTATTGTTTCATCTGCATGCTGAGGGTTTATGCTATGTTTCAAGCATTTGTAGAAAGTATTATCCAAGGACTAGGTCAGAACTTCCATTCAGCAGAAGTCCCGGAATAATACCCCAGACATCATTGAGTATAAAAACCTAGTATATCAGATTATGAGACCTTTCAAACGAGATTTCGGGGGTTACCCATATATCCGAGAGATGTTTCCCCACGATATAAGCAAGTTTAAATTTAGGTTTATATCTCGTTACAATCTACTAAATGTGCAAAAATCTACTGGCACATCATCAGTGAGACCGTTTATCACTTTTTAACTTTCCATTTCTTTAGCATGTTGTGATAGTCCACTGATGTACTATCATTTCCTCTTTTATACAACAAAACT